>PVIA01009813.1:0-57047 GCA_004024845.1 Tonatia bakeri | reverse complement strand
TATAGGGAGCTGGGTCAGAGCCCCGAGTGGGACTTACGGCTTTGCCAGGATGGGGTGGGGGTGGGGTTTACCAAAGACCCTGGGCTCCACCAGGAGACTGCTCCCTGTGGGCGAGCCCACCGCCCACACTGCAGCCTGGATGCGGGAGGCAGGGGCCAGGGGCTCAGGGTGGCTTTGCTGCTGCAGACGCAGAGGGGGCACGTGGCGGGGAGGGGCTCTGCTCAGAGGGCAGGGGCAGCAGGAAGCCTGGCCGGGGGTGTCGTAGCCTCCAAGGTCCAGGGCAGGCCCTGTGCGCTGCTGGCCTCCCGCTCCGAGTTCTGCCGCCGTGGGCTGGGCACACTGACCTGCTGCCCAAGCTCAGAACCTGTCACTCCGAGGGTGCCGGAGCCACCTGTGGACACGCAGCCCGCACTCCAGCCCACCCTGGCAGGAGGGAGGGGACCCAGGGATGCTCAGCTCTAGAAGCTTCCTGGGCCCAGTGGCCTCTCAGAGCTGAGGCCACGCTCGTCCCAAACCTGCCTCCTGGGCTGGGGCATGGAGGGGGCGGTGAGGCCAGAGCACCTTGTGGGAGGGGCGGGGACCTCATGCCCAGAGCCAGTCCCAGCCTGCAGGGACTCTGGGGGTGCTGGGGGCACGAGGGGCAGACGAGCACTCTGGGGGCTCCTGCGAGGCTGGGGCAACCCACCGACCCCTCGGTGTGGGCCGGGCACCGCCCTGAAGAAGAACAGTGAACAGAAGTGGGGGCTTGGCCCGAGGGGGACCCCAGCACGGTGGCCAGGATCCAGCCCCCGTGGAACCCGCCGCAGCAGCACTGGCGGGCAGGCCTGGCTCTCGCGTAGACAGGCGTGCTCTGATTTGCGGTTTACAGGCTGTGTCCTCCCTGACCACTGCTCACACTCGGCTCTGGCTTGCTGGTGCAGGTGGGCCAGGACCTCGGGTGGGGGCAGAGGGGCCACTTGAGCCCTGGGTGTTCTCGCCAGGGTGACCACATTCTTGGTTCCTCTCCAGGAACAGTGTGGACGGCCCTGCCCAGCCCGGACTGTGGGAGCGGGTTTGTCCAATGCAGCTGCCCGCCCTCGGAGCCAGTCCCTCGCAGGCAGGGAGCGACTCAGGCTGTGAGCCCTGCAGAGGGGACCGACCCCACCCGGCCCGCGGATCAGAGGCCCCACCCCTCCACTCTCTGCACCCACCCACCCCGCCCTCCTGCGTGTCACCAAGAAACCCGACCACCCTCAACACAGCCCGGCCCATCGGGTGGAGAGAGCCTGAGCCCAAGGAGGTTGGGTGGGGTGCACCCCTTGTCACTGCGCACTCTAGGGGGTGGGAAGGGGTGGTTCGAGCCACCTCTGCCGGAGAAGGAATCACCCAGTGAACAGCGTCCGGGCATAGATGCCGTCCTCACACTGCGGGTGAGACTCACCCGCCGTCGCGGCCCCCGCAGCTGCGGTTTGGCTCTTTGTCTGCTTCTTGCCCCTCGCTGTGCCCCCATCATCACCTTCACCGTCACCATCACCATCATCATCGTCACCACCACCACCACCACCACCTGCACCATCGTCCTCCCCCCCGTCACCCATCCCCAGGATGGTCCTCACCGTCCACCGGATGACCGTGTTTGTTCCTCACCGTGACCCCGCCCAGCCAGGCAGGAGGTGCCACCCCGTGGGCAGACACTCTCCCGCCTTCCTCGGGGAGGGGACGGCGGCTGCGGAAGGTCCTGCGGTCCTTCCCCACGCTCCCGCCGCCTCCGTCGTTTGGGGTGGGATTCCGTCGGCCCCTCACGGCTTAGGGGGCCGCACCTGGGAGCGCTCACGGCCCCTGAAAGGGCGTCGGCACTGCAAGGCGGTCATTTCTGGCGCCGCCGTCTCTCCCGAGAGTCTGAGGCCTTGCCTCCACGGCCCGGGGGGACGGGTGGTGGCTCTGGCCTCGGCAGCTTTTCTCTCCCCGGGAGGCGACCTGATTGCTGTTTCTTTCCCTTAGAGGCGCACAGACCTTATTTTTCCAGTTCGATTTCTCGGTGCTGGCTGACCGACCGGTGTTCTAGGGATCAGGGTGGGCTTTCGAATGTCAGCTCCTTCAGTAGCATTTTCTTGAAGTGTAAAAACTCCTTGGACTTTTCACCTCGTCGCGTGGGCTTGGCTCGGCCCTCCGCGGCGCCCGTGGGCGTGTGGTGGGTGTCCTTCGCCCGTCTTTCCCACGAGCGGCCCTCGCTCCCCCCTCCCACTCCTGGGTCTTCTCGGAAGCAGCCTCCATGCCCGGCTGCGTCTGCGGCGTGGCCTGCCCGCTCTCGCTGTCCCTGGCACACCCCTCGCTGACTGGGCCTGTCAGAAGCTCGTGGCCTCCTCCCCCATCTTTCCTGGGATCTGACAGCTCCTGTCATTTCTCTCTGGGGTCTCGTTTATTTCTTGACTTTTTAAGAAAGGTTTTATTTATTTTACTTTTAGAGAGAGGAGAAGGGAGGGAGAAAGAGAGGGAGAGAAACATCTAGGTGTGGTTACTTCTTATGTGCCCCTGACTGGGGACCTGGCCTGCAACCCAGGCTTGTGCCCTGACTGGGAATTGAACCGGTGACCCTTTGGTTCACAGGCCGGCACTCAGTCCACTGCGCCACACCAGCCAGGGCTTATTTCTTGACTTTTGTATTTCCATTTTGAATTCTCCAGTCACCCTCCTGAAGGCCATTTTATCTGCAAATCCATTGCTTATTTAAAAATTTTATTTATTTTTGTTTTTTCCCATCATTTTATTTTCAGTTTTCCTATAGTGTTACATTTATTTTTTAAATACATTTTCTTGGTTGTGCTATTACAGTTGTCCCATTTCCCCCCCTTCACTCCGCTCCGCCCTGCACCCCCTCCCACCCACATTCCTCCCCTTCAGTCCATGTCCCTGGGTCGTACATGTAAGTTCTCTGGCTTCTCCATTTCCTACACTGTTCTTGCCCTCCCCCGTCTATCTTCTACCTGCCAGTTACGCTGCTTATTCCCTGTGCCTTTCCCCCTTCCATCTCCCCCACTGATAACCCTCCAGGTGATCTCCGTTTCTGTGATTCTGCTCCTGCTCTAGTTGTTCGCTGAGTTCGTTTTTGTTTTTTTAGGTTCGGTTGTTGGTAGTTGTGAGTTTATTGTCATTTTACTGCTCATATTTTTTATCTTCTTTTTCTCAGATAAGTCTCTAACATTTCATATAATAAGGGCTTGGTGATGATGAACTCCTTTAACTTGGCCTTGTCTGAGAAGCACTTTATCTGCCCTTCCATCCTAAATGAAAGCTTTGCTGGATAGAGCAATCTGGGATGTAGGCCCTTTCCTTTCATGACTTGGAATACCTCTTTCCAGCCCCTTCTTGCCTGCAAGGTCTCTTTCGAGAAATCAGCTGACAGTCTGATGGGAACTCCTTTGTAGGTGACTGTCCCCTTATCTCTTGCTGCTTTTAGGATTCTCTCCTTCATTTTTACCTTGGCTAATGTAATGATGATGTGCCTTGGCGTGTTCCTCCTTGGATCCAACCTCTTTGGGACTCTCTGAGCTTCCTGGACTTCCTGGAAGTCTGTTTCCCTTGCCAGATTGGGCAAGTTCTCCTTCATTATTTTTTCAAATAAGTTTTCAATTTCTTGCTCTTCCTTTTCTCCCTCTGGCACCCCTGTGATTTGGATGTTGGAAAGTTGTCCTGGAGGTCCCTAAGCCTCTCTTCCTTTCTCTGAATTCTTGTTTCTTCATTCTGTTCTGGTTGGATGTTTCTTTCTTCCTTCTGGTCCACACCATTGATTTGAGTCCCGGTTTCCTTCCTGTCACTGTTGATTCCCTGAACATTTTCCTTTATTTCACTTTGCATAGCCTTCAGTTTTTCCTCTGTTTTGTGACCATACTCAACCAATTCTGTGAACTTCCTGATTACCAGTGTTTTGAACTGTGCATCTGATAGGTTGGCTATCTCTACGTCTTTCTGGAGCTTTGATCTGTTCTTTCATTTGGGGCTTTTTTTTTTTGTCTCAGCTCACCTGTTAAGTAGTAAGGGGGAGAGCCTTAGGTATTCACCAGAGCAGGGCAACCCACGTCACCCCGTTGTGATGCTATATGTGGGGCAGGGGTCCAAGAGGGGATAATGGTGCTTGCTCAGCCTCCGCCAGCTTTCAATCACTTCCCCCACTTCCCACAAGCAAATTGGGCCCTCCTGGTGCTGATTCCCAGGTGGGCAGGTTTGTGTGTGTTCTAGGACCCTGTGGGTCTCTCCAACGAACTCTCCTGTGAGGCTGGGAGTTTCTCCCACTGCCGCCTCCACCCCCACAGGTGTTTTCAGTCGGAGGTTTTGAGGCTTTATTTCCTTGCACTGGAGCCCCGGGTTGTGTGGTCTGTCTTGCTCCCCAGTTGTTCCTCCCAGTTTATCTGTGTGTGAACGTGGGACTGCCCACTCCACCAGCCACAGCCTCACCAGGTTCTCACCCGGTCCCGCAGCCTCCTCGCCACCCGTCCTCTCCAGCTGGCTGCCCTTCTCCGCCCCTCCTAGCGGTCTGGATGAATGTTTCTTCTTCAACTCCTTGGTTGTCGGACTCTCATAGTTGGGTTTTCTGTCAGTTCTGCTTGTTTTTTGTTTTTAAATTTGTTGTTGTCCTTCTTTTGGTCGTGCGAGGAGGCACAGTGTGTCTACCTACGCCTCCATCTTGGCCAGGAGTCCCTAGAGAGGTATTTGTTTATTTTTAGAGAGGAGAAAAAAGGGAGAAAAACATCAATGTGTGGTTGCCTCTCACTCGCCCCCCACTGGGGACCTGGCCCACAACCCAGGCCTGTGCCCTGACTGGGAATTGAACCGGCGACTCTTTGGTTCACAGGCCGGTGCTCAGTCCACTGAGCCACAGCAGCCAGGGCGACCTGTTGCTTTTTGTAGAGAACCGTTTGCTCACTTTTTTGTCTCTTCTGTGGCAACATTTTCCTGGTCAGGGTCCTTCTGCTTCTACTTCTTCTCTCAGTCTCCGCCCGTCTGTCTCTCTCCGTCTGTCTGTCCGAGCCTCTGTCTCGGTCACGTGCCAGGATTGGTTCTGTCCTGGTCTGTTCGCCCCTTGTGTTACTTCCCCTCGTCTCTGAGGGGGAAGCCCCGCAGCCTTCGGGGGCGGGGAGCCCTATTCGGGGTGCCGTCTGCGGAGCACCGAGCCTCCCCCTGAGCCGGGGTTCCAGGCCTTGCCACCAGAGTGCAGCTCCGCTCAGGCAGAGCGTGCGACGGCGTGTGTGGCGTGCAGGGCGAGGGCGAGGGCGAGGTCTGGGGAGTGAGGCAGGGGGTGTGAGGGGGGCGGGTGTGTGGACAGAGGGGACGTTGCCCCCTGCGGCGTTGCCCCCACCAAGTCCTCAGTCACCGCAGGCCTGGCCCCGTCCAGTCAAACCAGAGGCTGGTGACCCCCCCTGCAGCCAGACAGGTGGGGACATGGCTCTGTCTGGGGATTTCCTCCCGTTCTGGCTGCTGTCTTCAGACCCCGTCCCTAGTCCAGGGCCGTGGCGTGTCCGCATGCAGGATGTCAGCCTTCTCGGGCTCAGGGACAGGGTGACATAGTGGAGGTCACAAGGCACAGGTGACAGTGCAAGTCTCGGGGTTGGCCCCACAGTCAGGACAGCAACTCCCAGCTGCCCACCCCATGCCCTGGCCCAGTGCCATCCCCAGGGGCCTCGCTGACCCTGGTGGGGGGCAGCCCAGCTGTTGGGCAGCCCAGAGGCCCTGCCCCCACGGTCATGGGAGTGCCCGAGAGGAAAGCCTCGAGTGGCCGAGCCCCATTCCCACCTGGTTGCCCAGACGTCCCAGAAGCCTGGGCAGGGCTGGGGCTTCCCCTCACTCCCCAGGAGGGGATCACACAGGACCCCCTGCCGCCTGGCCCTCCAGGCAAGAGAGCCTCTGACATTTACACTCTGGAGGGGAGGCTCCCTGCGGGGGGTGAGCATGGGTCCTCCTGGCTGTCCCGAGTGCAGTGGACAGAGCCCAATGGGGGTGAGGGGGACTGGATTCCACCCAGCAGGTGGTGGGCGCAACCTGCAGAGGCGGCGGGAAGGCAGGGAGGCGGGAAGGCAGGGAGGCGGGCTGGCAGGCCGGCCGAGGGACAGGGACGTCTGGGCTCCCGCCAGAGGCAGCTGACAGACCGGGGTCTGGAGTGGGCGGGTGGCACGCGGCGAGCCCACCTCCCGCACGCGTAACTATTGTTAATTAAGACTGTCTCCATTATAGGGCTAATTAACAATTAGCATAAACATAATTAGCCAGCACTGACATTTAACTCATTACATTGTTTAAATAATTTTCGGAAATTGCCCCAGCCGGCATTCTGTCAGCTTGCAATAATGGTGCCACTTTGTCATGTAAATTAAATGACATTTGTGTTGTTGGTCCCGCTCAGTGGGAGATAGGCACCCACGTCCTGTCCTGTTCTGTAGCCTCAGGCCCCCCCACTGGGAGGCCAGCTCCTGCCCTCCCTCTGATGCAGGGGAGGGGGCAGCTCCAGCTGGCCCCTGACCCTGCCATGGCCTCCTGGGGCCAACACGTGCTGCAGAAATGACCCTTGAGTTTCCCACACCCTGTGGGTGGCTGGAGGGGACCCAGGACTGAGGGCCCCCCCTCGGTGTCCTGGGACCAAGGTGCTGAGCTCTGGGGACTGCAGAGACCTCAGCCGGCTGCTTCCAGCGTGTCCCCCAGGGCCATCGAAGGCTGACGCTGCCCAGGACACCAGGGGCGAACACTGACATCCCACCGGAGGCCGCCTTCCAGGCCCTTCCGTGCAGGGACCTGGGCCAGCAGGTCCCTGGGGCGTGGCCAAGGCCTTCTCAGGGAGGGGCACCCCCCACAGGCCAGGACCCTGGCAGCTCGGTCCAGGGCAGGGACAGGCCAGCCCAGGGCACCCGTGCAGAGGAGCAGGGTGCCGTCGAGGACCTCACTCAAACCAGTTCCCAGATTGACCCTCCCCGCCCCCCCTCCCCGACCCCACCGTCCCTCAGAGGTGCCTGAGAATGGGGTGCAGCCCCGACCCTCCGCTCCACCCCCTGCCCTCACACTCTGGGGCCAGAGGACACGCCACTGTCCTCTCACTGCATGCAGCCCCTCCGCGGGGCAGGTGCCCACGGAGGCCCAAACACAGCGCTCCCAGCAGGGCACGCGTGCCTGCAGCCCCAAGAGTGACAACAGTACCAACAAATGAGGTCTATGACCCCAGAAGCGCCTGCCCGTCATCTCGGCTCTCCGGGCAGAATGGAGCGGCCGGCGGCGCCCCGCGGCTAAATCAAGTGCCCCCGAGAGTTGTCGGGGCCAGTTCTGGCGGTTAAGTGCTTGTCAGCGTCCACAGGTCTCTCCCGACTCCATAAAACTCCCAGGAATTATAGGAGCGTCAGGGTCACATAATTCACTGCACAGTAGATTTAACCTGGCGGCCAGTAATTCATATTTGTGGCGATAATATTGTTTTCCACTTTCCGAGAATGATCGCCGTGTCTCCCTTCCAGGTCACTATGGATATCAAAAATCAATTTGGAAAGATGGATACTGTCAGGGAATAAAGCATGAGGGCGGCCTCCCCCCTCGCCACGCAGGCCTGGCTGGGCGGGGCTCTGCTCCCCGGAAAGGACCTGGCTCAGGAAACCTCCAGGGCTGTTGACCGGCAGGGTCAGCTGCCCCCATGCGTGCCGCGAGCCCCCACCTCCCTCCAGGCCGCCTCCTTCCAGCCCGTCTGCACCGGGCTCCGGGGAACACGCACGGGGTGGCCAGTCTGGGGCGCGCCCAATGGACACCTTGGCGGCTGCCCCCGGGCCCACCATGCCTCGCCTGTGACCGTCCTGGAGTTTGTGGATGAGGAACAAGGACCTCTGCACCTAGGAGGCCTCACCCAGGCTGGCCTGGCACCCCGGGCAGGCAGGTGCTGGACAGGCCTGGGCCCCAGCTGGCTCTGGGTCCCCCCCCGCAGCGCTCAAGACCCCCGTGGCCTGGGGGAGCCACCCTGGGGGGCAGCCCCCAAACTAGTGTCAGGAGGACGGAAAGCTCTGAAGGCACCAGTCCTAGGAGTGTGGGGACCGGGGTGGTCGCAGCCCTGGGTGTGGAGGGAGGGGCTGAGGAGGCCTGGCAGCAGGGCAGCTGGGGGTCGACGGAGGGACCTCGGAGGCAGGGACAGGTGGCCCCTACAGGGGCAGCAGTGTGCACACAGCCACCCAGACCAGTGCCTGGCACGTGGCCCATGCCAGGAAGGGGAGGAGGGTGAGGAGTCTGCCGTGTGGCTAATCCCCGTGCGGGACGCGTGGTCCTGGCCTGCGTGGGGGTAGCTGTGCCTCAGAGTGGCCTATGCAGACAGACGGACATAGCTGGGCCCAGGGCCCCCTGGCCCCCACCCCTGGCCCTCGGCGTGCGGGCCCCCAGTTTTAGGGAGGGCTGTCTGGGTGGTCAGGGGGGTGAGCCACCTCGCATGACTCAGCACCACCCACGTCTCCTGCTCAGGGTGGCCTGTCTGTGCGTGGCTAGTCCGGTGGCCCCCTCCATCCACATGCGGGCTGGCATTGGCTGGGGCGTGAGTGCGGCTCCTGCATACGATGCAGTGGCAGTGGGCTGAGCGTGAGCGTGAGCAAGTGTGTGCTCATGTGTGTGACTTGAGTGTGTGCATGTGCCTACACTCGTGCATGTGTGTGTGAGGGCATGTGGGTGCTCATGTGTGTGCTCGTGTGTCTGTGTGAGTGTTTGTGCACTGGGAGCTCTGGTGCCGGGCGGCGGGCCGTCTATGTGCTGGTGACCAGGACACTCTGGTTGTGTCTGAGTGTGTGTGGGGTGCCGGTGGTTGTGTCAGGGGCTGTGTTTGTGTTGGTTTTCTTGGCTGTGTCTGGTGATTGTGAGCTGTGTTCTTGTTGCTGTCCCACACGTGTCTCTGTCCTTGCTTCAAACACTTGTGTGGCGCCCATGCCAGCTTGCCACAGGGAGGCCTGGCAGCCAGCCGTGGGGCCAGGCAGTCATTCCCGGAGGGGCCCTGAGGACAGCCCTGCGGGCCACTGGGTCAGCCCACCCCATGCTATCGAACCCTGACTTCCACGGGGCTGGTAGGTTCAGGCATCAGCCTGGAGACGGGCCCACGGAGCCCTCCTGGGCTGGACCTGCCCCACCTCCCCTCCGTGCCCGTCTCCTCTTCCCCATGCTCCCCCTGCTCTGGCTGCGCTGACCTCAGCGGGTTCTTGCCCCAGGGCCTTCGGAACCTCAGCTCAGTGTTACCTCTGGGCCCTCCACCTGCCCGCTGGTCCGGGCCACTGTCCGCCTTCGCCAGCTCTGTCTCTGCCTGCGGCTTCTCCCCAACGGACTTCTGGCTCCCGGAGGGCAGAGACTGGGCCACACAGCGGTGTGAGGGGTTGCTGCAGTGGGCCTGGGTTCAGTTTGATGGGCTTTCCGGGAGGAAGTTTCTAGAACCCCAGGAAACTGGCACTGTGGCTGGCAGGATGCAGGCCGCTCAGCACAGCGGGCACAGGGGTGGCCCCTACCTGGCTGAGCACCTGGAGGCACTAGTGGGCAGGGGGTGGAGGCCCGCCGGCAGCCCCCAGAGCTCACCACAGGCTTCCCCATGGCCTGGACCCTCCGCCAGCACCCTCTCAGGCTCCCCGCCTGCCTCTTCGAGCACCTCACCCTGGCCGTCATCTCGGCAGGTGCTGGACCCTCCTCCAGAAGCTCTGAGGGAACTGCTGTCAAGTGTGGGGTTCCCGGTGCTGTACGGGGGAGGGGACGCACAGTTTTGGGTCGAGGGAGAGGCCCCTGGGTGTCAGCAGGAAACGGGCACCCTCGCTGTCTGGACCCTGGCTGTGGGGGGCAGGCAGCCGACAGTTAATTACACAGCCACTAATGAGGCCCTGAGGTCAGTGGCCTCGTGACGCAGGGACTTGAGCGATGCTGGCCCGTAGGTCTCTGTCCCGTGAGTGCCACCTGCCTGGCCCAGCAGGATGGGGTCCTCCGGCTGCCTGGCGCCACCCTCCCTACACAAGTGACTTCATGCAGGTTATCGGTGATTAAGGGAGAGGCCCACAAAGGCTGCCCCACCAAAACTCCTCTTCCGAAGGGAAGGGGCTCTTCCCTGGGCCGGTCAGCGCAGCCAGAGCCACAGGCACAGTGAGGGACACGTGCACCCTGGACCCTCGTGCTGGTGGGTGGAAGGGTCAGGCTCCCAGATGCCTCAGTGAACCCCAAGGCCCTGGCCCTGGCAAGCCTGCAGGGTCCCGAGGCTCACGCCTCCCCTCTGGTGGCGGGCCGGCCCTGGCGAGGTGGACACGGGCAGGGCCCGCAGACCTCCCGCCTGGCCCCACTGGCCCCTGGAGTCCACTGTGGCCCTTGGGGGCTGGTGGGTCAGCCCCCGGACCCCGCCCCCTGGTGCCCCAGCTTGGGACCAGGCAGGATCAGCTCCCAATGGGGCTCCTGTACCTTGGGGTGCTCTGGGCTCATCTGCATGTTCTCAGAGATGCTCGGGGCAGATGTGACCGGCCGTCTGAGTCACCAGGGGATGGAGACTGTGTTGTGATTTGTTGTTCCCATGATGTGGGTCCCCGTGTCTCAGGGGGGGCCAGGTTTCAGTTGCACCCCCTCAGCCCTGCATTGGGGGAGGGGCTGTAAGAGGGCTCATCCAGGCTCCTGTGCTCACGCGACACCCAGAGCCTTCCCTGGGGGGACAGGTCACCCCTCACGTAGCCCTGGATGAGCCCTGAGCCTGCAGGTCCTCCCTGCCCGGGCCCCCACCCCCCGTCTGCAAACCCTGAGCTGCACCAGGGACACGCGCCAGTGCCCCTGGACACACTCTGACCACAGTGGGTGTTGGTGCTGAGTGACCACAGGCCACGGGGTGGGGGGGCACCAGCGGGAGATGCTCCCAGTCCTCCTCCCTGGTCATACGGAGCGCCCGGCAGAGGGGTGGGGGGAGGACAGGTAAGTCTGAAGGGAGTTGGGGCACCTGGGCTGGGTCCTTCCTGGGTGCCCCCAGCAGCGGCTGCCCACCGGGGCTCCCACTCTTTGCAGAGAATGGACTCCCTCTGTGTCCAGGTCCGTCCCCGAACAGCAGCTGTGTTTGGTGGACTGATTCCCGAGGAGCCCCCCGCAGCAAGCTCACAGGCAGCAAGTACAAGGGTGATACCCTGGAGCCAGCCTGACCTGAAGGCTCCCCTGAGTCAGGGAGGAGAGATGGACAGCCCAGAGCAAGCTCCCATCCAAGTGGCAGGCAGCCTGTGCACCCCCAACCCTGGGGTGACCCTGCTCTGCATACCCCCCACCCTGGGCATCGGCCCACCCTTGCCCACCCACACGCCCTCCTCAACCTCCAGGACCTGTCAGAGCCTCCGTCTGGGGAGGGAGCCGGGGCGCCTGGCCTCTGCCACCACTGCCGACAGTGAGCACCTCACTCCCACCCTGTCTGAGCAGCCTAGGTGCCCCCACGTTGGGCTGAGCAGTGGTTTTCTCTGATGTGCCAACTCGGCCCCAGGGAGCCACGGCCACTCACGTGGCACAGGAGCCCAGAGGCAGTACCTTTCTCTGCACAGCGACCAGGCCGCTGCCAGGAGCAGCACTGAAGAATGGGGGTGGGGGCGGGTCCACAGGTGTGGGATGGGCACAGGGTATGCAGGGGCCACCGGGCAGGTGCCAGGAGGGGAACAGAGGCCCCACGAGAGCTCGTGGGTCCATAAAAGGTAGGCGGCATGGGGGCGGCAGGTGCACAGGCTGGAGTGCTGAGCTCCCTCCTGAACCTCTTCTCAGATCCTGAGCCCAGAGAAGCCTCCCAGCTAGGGGACGCCCTGGTTTCGGGGCTGTGCCATCAACACTGGCCTCACCACCAGCTCCTGGGGTCCACCTGCCACCCCCTCGTCACTGCTCCCAGGCCAGGCTTGCGGGAAGGGCCCCGACCGGGAGGGCTCTTGGCCGGAGCGCGTGCGCCTGCCTGACACCCGGCAGCCCGCCCTGAGTGCACTCCGAGCCACTAAGGAGGTCTGGGAGGAAGACCCTATTGATTTTAATTACCCACAAACAGCCCACAGGGACAAAGGACTTGGGCTGTTTATGGAGCGGCCGTGCTGCCCTATTGTGGAAGGAGAGATCAGATCAGCCGCCCTCATTACTCCTGTAATAATACGGCCGAGCCACTGCTTGGGGCTGAGGGCATTTTTTTTAAGTAATAACCTCCCCCCTCCGCTCCCTCACCGCCCCTCCTCGGCAGGCTTGAGCAGCAAGGAGCAATTACATGCTGTCGATATTAATTCAATTAAATCCAGGTTATTTATTGGGTATTATGAAAAAGGATCCTCCAGTCTTGCAGGGCACGGCTGAGGGCGTGAGCAGGGGACGGGCGTCCTGAGTGGGGCTGGCTGTGGTGCAGGCCAGGGAGTCGGCAGGCCGGCCCCCAGGAGGGTGGTGGGGGGCTGGCCACCGCACAGCTATGGGCGTTTCGCCGGGGACGGGGGCGCCAGGCGCGTGGGAGGCTGTGCCGGTTTGAGGCCTGCGCCTCTGCACACGGGTGGGTGGCTTTAGGCAAGTTATCTGACGCTGTTAACCTTTGACTTTGCAGCTGGAGACGGATTCCGGATGACGATGGTGACAGTGACGATGCAGGCAGTGGTGGTGGTGACGGTGAAGGTGATGCAGAGAGCGTTAAGGAGCTGATGGTGGTGGTGGTGAGGATGGTGATGGTAATGACGGTGATGATGGTGGTGAGGACGGTGGTGGTGACGGTGGTGACGGCGGTGATGGCAGTAATGCCCGCCTTGCTGCCCTCACAGTTGCCACTCCGTTAACTGGCTTCAGAGTTTTCGTAGCTCGGTGGTCTGATCAGATGTGAGTCACTCGCTGTCTGGGTGGACATCAAGGCCCTTGGGACAGGGCAGTGCATGACCTCCCATGTGGGGCCCGGTGGCAGGGGAGAGCAGAGCAGAGGTGCCGGTGACACCATCCGCCACAGGCTGAGGCTGTGAGACCCCGCAGGAGGCCCTGGGTGGCAGCTGCCCCAGGGTCTGGGGAGGGTGTCTGCTGCGTGCCAGCCAGGGCTGGGAGTGGGGGCTGTGCTGAGGGGGCTTCCTCGCGTCTCCTCACTTAATACTCCCAGCAGCCCTCGGGTGGGCAGCATTCTGGGTGGCCAGGTGTCTGGCGGCCAGGGGCAGCTATTCCGCCCTTCCTGCCCCGCTCTCACTTGGGTGGTAAATCATAGGCTGCCCATTGCACAGCTGCAGACACTGAGGCTCAGAGAGGCTGAGGTGTGGCCCGGTCTGTGTCTGGTCTTTAGCACCGTGCCCTCTGCCCCATGTCCTCTCCATACATGGGCAACAGCTGAGGGGACAGGTGTGGGGCCCCAGGTCCCTGAGGCACAGCAGCAGGTTGGAAGGGGACCAGGGCCCTGCTGCCTGGTTTTGCAGAAACCCCCGGCACGGCGGGGACCACGGGGCTCAGTGTGTGCTCGGTGACTTGGTAGGGACTAGGGGTAGGCAGAAAAGGTGGCTGTGCCAGGAGGTAGGGCGCAGGCGGGGGCCCCAGAACAGCTGGGTGTGGGGAGCAGGCGGGCCACGGGAGGAACGGGGGGCCTGGGAGTGGGAGGCGCAGGACCAGAGCCCCCGGCCCACGCACTATCTGACTCCCATGGCTGCCATGAGGAGCGCCAGCACCTGGCAGGGTGAGGAAAGAGCTCTCACAGTCTGGGATCAGGCGTTGGCCGGGCTGCGGTCACTCTGTGGCCCTGGGGACCACCCGCCTGCCCCTCCAGCTGCCTGGGGGTCGATGGTCATCCTTGGTGCTCCTTCCAGCAACATCTGGTCTTCACACAGCCATCTTCTCCCTGCACGTGACTTCTCTCTCCTGAAAATGACACCGTCACCGGACGAAGGGCCAGGCCAGTCCAGCATGGCCTCGTTCTGTCTGACCGCGCTCGCAGACTCCCTGCGCCCCTGGCTCTGGGTGGACAGGGCCTCGGAGGGAGGCCACGGTGGCTGGACCGCAGAACGGTGGCAGCCCCAGTGGCCCTCCTGGAGGCCACCGCCCTGAGCCCACGCCCTACACCCAGACCAGGCCTCGCTCTGCGGCCAGAGCCAGCACCTCCGCGGGGCGGGCAGCCTGGCGGCGGACACCGTGTCTAACCGGCCGAGATTGACCTGTTCGGACTCCTCACGGCGGCTGAGCGATTTGATCCGAGTGCCAGACAGCGGCCGGACTGGTAATTGGATGTTATGAGATGGAGGGCCACTCGGCGGCAGGGGCAGTGCGGGGCTGCGGGCGGCCGGGAGAGGGGCCTTCAGCCGGCCGGCGGGGGGGGAGGGGGGCGGCCACTGTCCGCTGGAGATAAGCCCCTCTGCCTCGGCCCCTAATCTCCCAGCCGGGGTCACGGACAGAGCCCCAGGCGAGATGGAATGCATGTGGCCGCTGTCCGGCCGCCCCGAGGGCACCGTACAATTAGTTTTAAATATCAATTTCACGGCTGCTCGGGGAGGAGGCGGCAGGCGGCCGAGGCTGTGCGTCTCGCTGGCTTGAACTTGGTCAGGAAAGGGGAAGCCGCCATCGACACACGGGCTGGCCGGACGCCAGCTGCCTCTGGGGGCCTTGCCAGGTCTGCCTGCGTCCTGGGTCCCCCCAGGGCCCCATCCCGGCCTGGCACTGTCGCTGCCTCCCCTCTCCGGCCCTACTCAGGGCTCATGCCTCTGCACTTGGCCCAGGCCAGTCCCTCCCAGCCCCCTCCCCCAGGGAGCCCTCGGGGACCGTTCTCTCAGACCCTCGGCCAGACTCCAGGCCAGGGCTTCCGCCTCCTCTGGAGGTGGGGTGCGCCACACACCACCTGCCCCAGGCCTCACCCTGTGCTTAAAGAAGCTCCCACCAGCCCGGCCTCGATGCTGAAGGGGCTGACGCCGCACCTGGAGGGTCTGGAGAAGGCCAAGGCCACCATGGGTAGAGGACAGCAGGGGCAGCGGGGGAGGGCTGGGATGGGTCGGTGGGTGACAGGCTGGGGGGCGGGAGGAAGGCTGTGTGGAGGAGAGGCTCAGACCTGACGGTGAGATAAGGGCTGGGCCAGCTGGGAGGAGAGGTGGGTCCCTGTGACCAGGGACAGGGAAAGCCCGGGGGTTTCCCAGGAGGCTGCCTGCCGTGGGCCTTGCCAGGCCCCTGACGCCTGGGCCCAGCACCCAGCCCACTTCACCGGGACGGAGGCTGCTGAGCTGTGCTGGGGGCTGCAGGTCGGGTGCGTTCCTGGGCCTGGCCCCCGGTGGGGAGAGACCCTGAGGGGCCCGGGTCCAGAGCCGCCTGCACACCGTGTCCAGGACACGTTGCTGAGAGAGGCCACCTATGAAAGTGACAGCCACAGCTCTTTCCCAACTCCGTCACCAGAGTGTCAGGACACACCGGGGCGCTGAACCATGTGGGGGGCGCCAGCTGGCGGGGCAGGCCTTCTGCCACCCCGGACCCTGGCAGGGTCCCGCCGGGCTCAAGGCCGCCAGCCCCGCTGTGAGAAGTGGCAGTGAGGGTGACCTGTGCCCGCACGGCTGTCACCCGGCGGCGGCTCGGCCCCGGCCATCCATCTCCGTCTGCCCCTCCCACAGCGCGGTTATCAGAACCGCGGTCACACCGCGCTGAACCGTGGTGGCCTCAGTCTTAAACGCTGCACTGCAGATTTTAATTTGGGGAAGATTAATGCACTCCCAGGGTCGGTGGCGCCCGTGCCCTTATCAGGCCTGGCGGGTGTCAGCGGTCCCCGCTCCTGTCCCCACATCCCACTGGGCCCCTGGCTTGCTGTGCCCTGGGGGGGCCTGGGGGGAGGGAGGGGTGCAGGATGAGGCCCCGGGCTGCTCTGGGGACCTCGGTGACGGGGGACCAGCCTGCCCCTCCGCAGAGTCTAAGGCAGGATCTCCAGGTGCTGGGACGCCGGGGCAGAACCTGGGGCCCCTGCTGGTCCACTCCCCACCTCAGGCTCAGATGGTGGCCTCTCAGCCCTGGGTGCAGGAGTGTTCGCACCTGGGCCTGGCCCCTCCTGTCCTCAGGGCTCCCCAGCTCAGCCTCCGCCTCCCCCCAATCCCAGCCTGGGGCCCTGCCCACCCAGGCCCCAGCTGTTGTGGCAGCGCCTTCTGGCTCCACCCAGGGTCTCTCTGGAGCCGCTCTCTGGTCAGCGGCCAGTTTAACCCCATTTAACCCCGAGTTGCCCTTTGCCCCACACTACTCCCGAACAGAAACCAGAGGGCCTGGTCAGCTTACGCCCTCTCCTGGCCGGCGCCTGCCAGGGCTCGGCCTCCCTGAGCCGGGGGTCAGCTACCAGCAGCCTGCTCATGCTCCTCAGGCCCAGGCCCTTGCTGCTCAGATAGACCCGCCACAGGCGCCCCAGACCAGGTCTCCAGCACCGGCCCCCCCACCCCGTATCCTGCCTCCTCCCCTGCTCCATGGGCAGGAGGCCCCCCTGCCTGGAGACCCCCACCCCCAGTACTCTGTCCCCAGCAGCCATGCGCTTCCCCAGGAGGCCAGGCCCTGTCTCTCCAGGCCCCCAGCGCCCTGAGCAGTGGGGGCTCACGTAAGGTGCTCCATGTGTGCCCCCCGGGGCCCCCCCCTCTGGCCCCCGGGCACTGG
This sequence comes from Tonatia bakeri, assembly GCA_004024845.1. Classification (NCBI taxonomy): domain Eukaryota; kingdom Metazoa; phylum Chordata; class Mammalia; order Chiroptera; family Phyllostomidae; genus Tonatia; species Tonatia bakeri. The sequence continues at coordinate 40,502 of PVIA01009813.1, read as the reverse complement.
CCCCACAGAAGGGACTGACTCGGAGGTCCTACCCCAGAGTGGGCCGGTGGGGAGAGGCGGGACCTCAGAGCAGCGGGGGAGACAGGCCTGGCTGGCTCTTGCTGAGACCCCTCTGGCTGCGGTGCAGAGCAGCGGGGCGGTGGGGCTGCGGTGGAGACTGTACAGAGGGAGCCCCCAGCCGACCCAACAAGAGAGCCGGGACCCCGCCAGGTGTGCGGACCGGAGGCCCCTGCGCTGGCCTTGGAGGCGTGGGGCGGAGGGCGAGGGACAGGCTCAGGGCCCCCTGCCTTATGCCTGAGCCCCAGGGGCATGGAAGGGCCGGGGTGCTGGTCTGGGCCGTGGGGAGAGGGGGCTGGCAGTGGGGGTAGCACATGTGGAGCTGAGGTGGGCCCTCGGGGGGCAGTGCCGGGCCACGGAAGGGGGCCACGCTGATGGGACAGGGACAAAGCCCTGGGACACAGCTTCTGCTCCAGGGAGCTCCTGCCAGCTGCTCACTCTTGGAGGTCTGGGCCGTGGGCACTGCTAACACTGCGGAGCTGCCAGGGGGCGGGGGGGGCGCTGCCTGGGGGAGAAGACCCATAGGTGAGAACTGGGGCAAGGACAGGGGAGGCTGAGGCGGGGACGGAGGAGCGCGGGGTGTCAGGTGGAGGGTGCGGGAGGTGCGGGGGAGGCCAGAGCTGCTGGGGCCCCAAGGGCCTCGCTGAGGGCTGGCCTTTGACCACAGGAGACAGGAGCCACTTCACGTGTTGAGCAGCATAACTGGTCACCTCGTCATTTAGGACACCCCCTTGAAGTCGGTGTGGGGAGCGAGTGGGGGCAGCCAGGGCCTGTCCCACCAGAGAGGCCAGCCGCCCCACCCCCCAGCCTCTGCTTCGTGGGGCTCTCCTGGACCGGGCACAGTGCGCCCCCCGACGCTGTTTCCCCCCAGTGCCACCAGCAGGACGTGCCATCTAACACGGGTCTGTGACCCAACCCCTGCTGTGCTCCCCAAGGATGCAAACAGCCTGGCGGCCTCCCAGCACTGTCCTGGCCTGTGCCCAGGGCTGACTCTCAGCAGACACTCCTGCCCACAGGGCAGGTGGGCGGGGGGGGGGGGGGGGGGGGGGGGGGGGGGGGGGGGGGGGGGGGGATGGTGGATGGTGGGTGGACAGATAGGCTGAGTGTGGGGGTGAGTGGGTGGGGGTAGAGAGGCATTCCTTCACGGGACCACCAAGCAGGTGCCGAGTGTTCCCCTTTCCTTCCTGCCCAGGCAGGGTCCATGTCCTCCCCACAGAGGAGGAAGGACAGCTGACCCTCCGGGGACGGAGTGTGGCTTCAGGGAGGGGGTGACAGTGAGGCATGGCTCTCCTGCTCAGCCAGACTGAAAACTTTCGGCTCTGCCCTGGCTGCCCCTTCCAGATAGACAGGGGCCTGGGTTCCCAGGAGGGTGCATCTGATTGGCTGAGCCTGTGCTGTCAGGGTGCAGCCAGGGCAGGGTCACCCCCAACAGGCACAGGAGACCCTGGAGGCTGCTGGGAAGGGGGCCTGCCTGGTGACACCTGATTCCAAGGTCTGGCACCTGGAGTTCAGGGGGAGCTTCTCTTCCCTGGCTCCGAGGCCACGGATGCCCACGATGGGAGAGTCATCTGTGGGCTTCACATGGCACAGAAAGCCCACGTGGGTTTTCCAAAACTTTCCATGAAATCCCCACATGCAACTCGGGACCTAATTAGTCACCAGTGGCTCGTTGAATATTAGATCCGTAAGCCCTGGGAAGCCCTCCGGTGTTAGCCACCCGGCCAGCCGAGTGGAGGGCCGGCAGAGCCTGGCCCCTGCGGTGGGCATTCGCCAAGTGTGGCAGAAATGAGCGTGGCACCTTTCAGGGAACAAAGCCATTGAGCTTTCAGACTAAATTTAGCAGCCTAATAGAAATATGCAGGTGAAGGTACAATTAATTTTAATTACTGGACTATACACTGTTGGTTGCACAGCCATGAGTAAAATTAAAATGGCAATCACAATTAGAAAATTGCAACCTCATTGTGCAACAAATTAGTCACAAATTAAAAGTGCGGCGCCAGGCTGCCTCCCGGTGCCACTCGGCGACCCTCCTGCTCCGGCGGTTTCCCCGCCCGGCCACCTCCTGGACCATCTCCCAGGCCCGTTAGACCGCTGAGGGGGCACCTGCTGTGTCCTCCAGAAATGCCCCGGGGTCCCGGCTGGACATCGCGCAGGCGAGCCTGGCGAGGAAGCCCCCCACCCCGCTCAGGTCACTCACCCCAGAAATTCCAGCTCGGCCCTGCCTGACCTGCCTGCTCAGTTCACCTGCTCTGCACCCGGGTCCGCGGGGCTCCAGTTGCCGTGGAGATGGGATCGCAGCTCCATCAGGGCGGCGGCCAGCCCTGAGAAGGAGGGTAGGGATGTCCAGGGACACCCTCACTGTCCTCCCGGGGATTGGGGACTGCCACCCATGGGTGCCCAGCTGGCCTCTCCTCTCCCAGTGTTCTCTGGGCCGGCTGGCCCTACCATGAGCCGAGGTGACATCACTCCGGCTGAGACCCACTGTCCACTTCGGGCCTCTACCTGTGGCCTCCCAGACACAAACCAAGCACTGACGTGGGCCCTCCCCTCCCACCCTTCCTCCTCCGGGGAGCCTGGCCCAGGCTTGCACCTGCCACTGGGGTCCTTCCTGCCTCCCAGGTGTCAGGGTCTACCCCTGCCCCCACTCCTCGGGCCCATCCTCCCTCAGCTAGGACAGAGACTTCTGCAAAAGAGGAGACCCGACCTTGCTGCCCCTGCTGAGGCCCCACCAGCGACTCCTGTTGCCCCCAGGACAAAGCCCTCGCAGAGCCTCACCTCACCAGGTCCAGGGGGTCTGGGCCGGCACGCCCGCACCCTTCCATCCACGGTCCCACCCCCACACTCTGCTTTCAGTGGGAAAGTCACTCCACATGGCCAGGGCACAACCAGGACTCGAAACTAGGCCGTGACCGGAGGGAGGCCGCAGATGTGGCTGCCGCAGAGCTGGGCAAGGTCGACGGCTGGGAGACCGGCGGCGAAGGTGGCGGAAACGCTGTAATTTTGTTTCCTGTTGCTGGTTTGCAGAGACTCAGCTGAACTTGGTCTCCTGAGTGAGCGTCCTGCCAGCCTGCTGAGCTCGCTCCAGTGTTACTCTTTCTTCTTTCCACTTTGAGCTGTATTCCCCCCGCCCGCCCGCCCAGCTCCTCGGGGCAGCTGGGGGCACTGCGGTAGGGCCTCAGCGCCCTATCGCCTCATCCAGACTTTCTGGCATGTCATGCTTTTGTTTTCACGCAATTAAAGATTCTTTGTTATTCCCATTTTGACTTCTCCTGTGGCTCAGAGGATATTTAGAATAGTTTCCAAATATTTAGGAATTTTCTAGACATCTTTCTGGTGTTGTTCTTAGTTTAATTCCACGGTGGTCAGGTGACATCCCTTGCACGACCCAAATCCTTTGAAATTTATGGAGACTTTTACAGCCCAGAACGTGGACTTTCGGGTTACAGTCCCATGCACTGGAAGACGCTGGATTGTGCCGCCGGCCACTTCGCCGCTGGCCGCCGGGCCTCCTGCAGCCTGGCTGCCTCCCCTCTGCCTGTCCGGCCGCCGGCGGATCCGCCCGCGCGTCCCCGGGGCGCCGCAGGGTCTGCTCCGGGCGTCCTGCAGCCGTGGAGTCAGGTGCCACACAGGCTGTGCTCCCCCGACAGACTCCTGTCTCAGGCGACAGCCGCTTCGCCCTGGCGACGCCCGGCTCCAGGAGCCGTTGTTTCGCCAGGCGCTGCCGCGGCGCCTCCCGCTCTGGTGCGGTCTCCTTACCTTTCCCACCCACGCCCCTCCATCTGCGTTATTCTGGGCCCGTGGGCCCGTGTCGGGAGCGCGGGGACTGGGCGCTTTTGTGGGCCGGGCGGACCCTGCGTTCCCTGCGCGCCGACTGTGACGCCAGGCGGCTGCGCGGAGTCCGTCGCCGCCCCTCCTCTGCGGCTTTCCGCCTGTCCTGGGATCTTGCTGAGACTTTATCGTCCCCTTGTCCTGTTGATTACCGAGCGTTCTTTGCGGCCTTGCTCCAGCGGGTGCCCGCCAGCGCCAGCTTCCCGGCGAGCAGGGACCCCGCGTGGCCCCGCCCGGCCCGCCGTCTGCTTTCCGCGCTGTGCGCTGCCGGGGCCACGCGCCGTACGGACGCGTGTCGCAAATGTCGCAGGCGGGGGCATTTCTGGAGCTTCGCTGGGAGCCGTCACGGGCACGGCCACGGCCACCGCTTCTGGGGCCCCCGGTTCCTTCGCAGACCCGGCCTCGCCCTCCTTCTGCCCGGGAGGCACCGTCCGTTCGCGCGCCCCGGCGGCGGCGGGAGTCAGCCAGCCTTCCCAGCGCGTGGCAGCGCCGCTCCGCCCCGGGTCCGAGAAGCGTCTGCTCGCCGTGGGAGCTCCGGGGAGTTCCGGGGCGGCGTCTTCTCTTCCCCTCCGTGGGGACGTGGCTCCCGCTCTTCCAGCCGCTCCCCGGGCGGAGCCGCCGCTTCGCGCAGTCGCTCCCAGTGCGTTTTCCCGCCGGCTGAGGCTGGACTTTCCCCTTAGCGCCACTTTCGATGACGTGTGCTTGGGCTCGCTGAGCTTTTCGGACCTGTGCGTTTATAGTTCCCATCAAATCTGGGGACATTTGGTCATTATTGCTTGAACTCTTGTTCCTTTGCCCGCCCCTCGAGAGCTCTGCGCCCCCTGCCCCGCGCCCCACGCAGCTCGGCAGGGAGCTTCCGGGAGACTTCCTAAGGCGGGCCACCAGACGGTCCTGTCGTCTCTGTTCTGCTCCAATGTCACTTTATTTATTTGTGTATTTATTTACTTTTAGAGAGAGGGGAAGGGACGGAGACAGAGAGGGAGAGAAATGATCTCTCTCGCGCGCCCCCTACTGGGGACTCAGGCATGTGCCCTGACTGGGAATCAAACCCACGGCCTCTCTGCTCACAGGCCGGGGCTGGATGCACTGAGCCACACCAGCTGGAACCCCTATTCCTTTTAAATCCACCCACTCAGGTTTGCTTCCCCCTTGTGCCCCTGAAACCACTCTCCTTAAATCCCCAGAGGCCTCTGTGTGTTACAACCCACCCCCAGCACCCCTCCCTCCGGGGACACTCCTCACCCTTCCGCAGCTTCCTCTCACCCTTGGTGGCCACCTGCCAGGTCCAGGCCACTCCACTCTGATCCCCTCAGGTCCCCGGTGAGCTCTCAGGTCACGTGCCTCGACCTCACCCGCACACAGTGACACTCTCACTTCCTTCCGTCTCTGCCTGGGTGCCCGGGAGAAAGTCACCATCGAGGAGTCCAGCGGCTGCTGTCCTGCCCCTCCCAGCGGCTCAGCTCTCGACCTTGAGCCATCCCAATGCCTCTCCCGGCTCCCCCCCAGCCCACTCAGGAGCCAACCACCCTCCTGGCCCATCCCCTCTCAGCCGCTCACCAGGGGGACTGTCCTCTGCACCCAGGCTCTGGAAGCCCGCCCCCCACGCTGGTCGCCCCTTCAACACACACAGCAGGCCCTCTCGTCCCCCTCAAACCTTCCAGGAGCTTCCTTCCATGGCAAGCAGGTCAAAGCCCTTCCACGGCCTCTGCTTCCTCGCCCCTATCTGACACTTTGCCTCCTCGAGGTCCCAAGCAAAGCAGGCAGCACCAGCCTCAGGGCCTTTGCACTGGCTGTTCCCTCTGCTGGGAGTGCTGTTCCCTGCCTCCCCTCCTTGCAGTTCCCTCCCTGCTGCCTCCCCCAGCCGGCCTCACCTTCTAACTTCAAGGTTCCTCCGTGGCCGTGGGCGTCCATCATCCTGTGCCTGGGACGCCAGCCCCATGTGGGTGGGCTACTCGCCTCCACTCCCTGCTGCCCCTTCTGTGCCAGGCACATAGTAGGTGCTCAGTGAGAAAGTGCGGGTGACTGACAAGGGAGCTGGGGGAGGGGAGAACCCAGTCAGCTCTGCCCTGGGCGGCGGGGACCAACCAGAAATAAGGTTTGTGACTGAGACCTGAGCCAGACTGAGCTCTAACAGCCAAATGTGACCAGAAGCTTAATAAACCGGCTCAGGGGTCATTAAGAGCAAAATGGGAAGGTTGGAGGGAAGTGACTGGAAACAGGAGCCGCTCAGGCTCCACCCCCGGGGTTTCTCCCTCTCCTGGGATTGTGCGGCCGAGGGGGTTGGTGAGGACCCTGCACTCCACCCTCCCTGTGGCCAGAGCTGAGGGTCAGCCAGGGCCCTACAGTGAGGGCAGGCGACCCAGTGACAGCGGAGGCCGGGTCCCACCTGGGCCGTCAGGGCCTCAGCTCTGGACATCGGGTGGGGCAGTCCTGCCCCTGGGAGGGAGGGGGTCCTCAGCTCCAGAGTCTGTGGGTGCCACCTCCTCAGCACCCACGGCTGCAGCTCAGACACCAGCCAGGGCCCCTTCTCTGGACACCGTGGTGGGCAGGAGGGAGACTCCTCACAGAGGTTAAATGGGAAGCTGGCTGCTGCCTGACCTTTGCCCCGGCCCCTCTTTGCCAGGGGCGTTGCAGGTCCCCGCGGGAAACACAGCAGGAAGTGCCCGCTGCACATGTGGGAGCCCCTCCAGCCTGCACCCTTCCTCCGGGGGCTTCAGGTGGCCAGCACCCTCTTGGGCAGGGTGGGCAGGAGGTCCTGCAGGACAGAGGGGGCTCCCCCAGGACCCCACCCCCGCCCCGGTGGCTGCCCTGGGGATGTGGCTGCATGTAGGAGGAGGGACTGGGGAAGTCACAGTCCCTGGGAAACAGCCCTCTGGTCTGTTCAGAAAGGGTCTCAGGAACCCCCTTCTGAGGGTCCCGGCAGGTCTTCCTGCCCCTGCTCCCCACTGACCTGGGCACTTGCAGGAAGGAGCTGGGTGCTGGGACTCCCAGGGGGGCCTGGACCTCTGCTGGGCACAGGTGTGGTGAGCACTCTGGCTCCTGGGGCAAGGAGTGGGCTCCTCACCAGGGACTCCAGGCCAGTGACCTGCTGGCTCCGCAGGACAGGGGGACCAGAGCATCCCCTGGAAACCCCACAGTGGAGACATGGGTGGGGGGACACGCACCTGGAAAGACAGGTGTGTGTCTGCCGGCTGCACGATAGGGGCAGCTCCCCTGTCAGGAAGGGGTGTGGCTGATCATGGGGGGGGCACGGGGGTGTGGAGAGGCCCACTGTGGTCTCAGGGACCCTGAGCCCCAGAGTCGTGAAGCCTGTGACACCCCCACCCCGGCAGGCTGTGCTTCCAGAGGCCAAAGAGAGGCCCCAGCAGGGACGTCAGCAGTGACCCACCCAGCTCTTGAAACTGGGGGTCTGTGAAATGGGCCTGTCCCGGTGGGTGTGGGCAGGTGCCAGGCCAGGAGATGGGGGCTGGGTCCCAACTTTGGAGCCAAAACTGCTCCCGGTGTGCCTGCAGTTTGAGAGGGCAGCCCCCCTGCCTGCACCCCGGCTGCCCACCAGCAGGCGAGGGCCCTTTGTGGGGCAGGGGGAGGCGCGGCGGCCGCCAGCGGGCCTCCTCGGGAGATCCCTCCCACCTCCAGCAGCCCCAGCCCCCGCCCGCGCACACACGCAACTATTTAATTTTGCTCTGGCAAGGAATAATAGAGTCCTGTGTATCTATTACAGATGCGGGGAGATTGGGCCACCGCGGGCCGCGCTCACATTCAGAGCCCGAACAAAGCTGGCTACAATCGCCGGGGCTGCCATTATCCATTCAGCGGCGGTAATGAATGAGCCCGGCGGAGCCTGCCATATACCACCCGGCCCAGATAACAGCTGAAAGGAGAAAATTAAATTTTGCTTTTGTTGAAACATTATGATTTATGTATTTGTAATATAGGCTGTGGTGGGCAATTGGGGGAGAAAAAGATTGCTGAGCACCCTTCAGGTTACTGATGGCCCCGCCGGCCACTCAGAGAGCCGAGCCCCGCCCACTCCCCTCTCCGGGCCGGATTCCCACTAACCGGTTCCCCTGCGGGGTGCCGGGGGGCGGGGCGGGGCGGGGAGGTCCCTGGGGCCTGGGCCTGGGGGCGCCCTGGGCTCGGATCCCCGCTCCGCTCCATGCCACGGGCTTGGACGCGGGCGGGGCGCGCGGATGGTACCGTGCCCTATCTGGGCCCACAGGAATAATTAACTTCTCCCGCCCGGCTCCGGAGAGACGGCTGGGCGAGTGCACCCCGTGATTCATAATCTCACAGGCCTGTCCCTTCCTGCAGCAAGGCGGGCTTATCGTGTAGCAGGAGGTAATGAACTTGCACCCGGCCTCGCAGGAGTTTCCAAACGGGGATCTGGGCGCACGGCTCCCCGTGGGCGGCTGGGAGCTGGCATGGGGGAGCAGACTGGGGGCCCCCCTCGGCCACCTGCGAGCAGACGGCCCCCCCTTAAGGGACAGGTAAGCCTGTGGCTCTGGCCACGTGGCCACACAGGGCCGAAGCGAGCTTCATCCAGCTGCTGGAGGCTGTGTCCCGGGTGTGTGGAGATGCCCAGGGCCTGAGGAGGGTCTGGCTCAGAGGGCCCCCAGCCCGAGGATGGCCAGGTGCTAGGCCACCACGACCCACCCCCACAGCTCACCCAGGGCCCCTGCTGATTCCCAGGAGGTGGTCCATGCCCTTCATCTTAAACACTGAGAGGGGTGTGCTCTGCTGAGGGGAAACTGAGGCCCGGTGAGGCTGAGTGGCCTGTGGGTACCAGCCGCAAAGCCGCTGCCGGGGACGGTGCCCATTGTCCACCTGCCACACGACCCCTGACCTCCCAGAGGTTTGGCTGTAGAACCCAGGCCTCCCATGACCTCGTGGCCTCAAAGGGCAGCCTCTCTCCCTCCTTCTGGCCCCATGCAGCTGGGAGCAGGGAGGTTTGGCTCGTCAGCCGTGCCGCTGCATGACTCAGGCTGAACTGCCCTTTGCCCAGCCCTCTGCGCCCTGTGGGGCTCATCACAGGCCCCAGCAACCCAGCAGCGGGGGTGAAGCTGGGCCTCCCCACTTCAGCCCCCCTCTGAAAGGCCCCTGGAGGCAGCCCAAAGGGCAGGGGAACCTGTTCTTCACTGATGCCCTTTGAGCTGCTGGATCAAACCTTGCCTGAAGCAGGTGTCCTTGGCCCCTTTGGCTACTGAGCGAGCATTCCCCTTGCTGCTTTGTGAGTTGGGATCCCCATCACTTGAGGTGTCAGGAGCCTGGGCCACATTCTCTGTCTCTGGGGCCATACTGGCCACTCACTGCCCCCCCACCCCCCGCACCGCCCCAAGCAGGTTCCTCTGCTCAAGGCCCCGCCCCTTCCTCCAGGATCAGGAATGTGGTTGGCCCAGCCCGTGAGAGTTAGGGGTGGGCTGTGCAGGTGGCACTGGAATTCAGGCAGAGAGGGATGAAGTCAAACGGAGCAACTAGGGGGGGTCCCGTCAGAGTGAAGAACCGAACTCACCTCTTCCCTTTCTTCTCTCTGCCTCCCTCCCCAGCAGGGTCATCCCCACCCCAGCAGTCCCGCCTCCGTCACTCATGGCTGGGATCTGGGCCCAGCTGGGTGCGGGGCCTTGGCCTGTCCTTCTCCTACAGGTCCCAGCCTGTGGCCGCGGGGAGGCTGCGGCAGAACCGGCCCTGGGGCAGGCTCCACGCTGTCCCCGTCGCTCCTCCGCACCTCCTGAGGGGGCCTGCAGGGGGCGCCCGCTGGGCTGGGCTTTCCAACGGGCCCTCCCCTGTCTGACTGTCTGACTGGCAAGCGGGAGTCGCATTGCACATGCAGAGGGCGTCGGGCAGGGAGAGTAATTTTATTACGAGATTTATTTTGTGTCACACGCTGCCTCCTCGAGTGGCTGTGCCGCCCTCCCCGCAGCAGCCGAGAGCAACTGAGCGCCACTGGACTGTAAGAAGGACCCTGGGCCTGCAGCGGGCTTCTGCAGCCTGCCCACCGAGCCCCTGCCTGGGCCTGGGTGCACCCCAGCCCGCCGTCCCCCCAGGGCTCCTGCCCCTGGCCTGCTCCCCTGCCCCTCCACACCGGGGCCTGCCGGGGGCCCCCAAGGAGCCCTGGAGGTGGGGCTTCTGCTCGGGGCAGGGGCACTGAGGCATCACGTCAGGGGCCCTGTGGGTGCTGGTTCTCCTGGACTCTGCCCTCCACCCTGCCCTGTTCAAGGTGTCGGGGGGGTAGGGGCGGGGGGCAGGTCCTTTCTCCACCTAAAGGTTGTGGTGTACCCAGAGGGCTCCAGGGGTGGAGGCCAGCTGGTGCCTTGTGGACACAGGGAGGCCCCCGCCTGACTCCCAGGAAGGTCTGGACTCTGCAGGAGGAGGGAGTCCCCCAGTGACATGGGGAAGGGGTGCAAGGTGCATGGAACGGGCACTCTGGCTCCCCCCGGCCCATGGCCACCTATGCCCTAGGAGGTCACTTCTTCCAGGAAGCCTTCCCTGACCCCACCCACAGCCTCAGAAAGCTCCATTCGCACGTGCCCCAGCACCCCCAAGCTGTCACAAGGCTGCCTCTTGGCTTCTCCCTCTCCTTGCCCCAGGGTGGGTACAGGGCGGGTGCTGCTGGGTGCTGTTTGGCCGGAACCTCCGTTCGTGTTGCCAGGAGGCAGGTCTTCTCCCTCAGGGGCTGTGGTGGGAGCCAGGTGAGGGCCCTGCAGGGTCGGCCGCAGTGAGGGGCAGTGGGGGCCAGGGGCTGTCCAACTTCTGTGTGCAGCAGGAGGACCCTTCCCGTGACCCCACAGTGGTTCTCTCAGAATGTCCTCTCTAGGCACGGGGGTGCCCTGTGGACCCCCCACGGGGGCACAGCCACACGGGGAATGCCAGCCCAGGGGACTGCGCTGGTGGCAGGCCCCCCTAGGTGTGGGTGAGGTGAGGGGACAGCTGGACAGGGACTGTTGGGACACTAGAGCTGGAGGCCTGGGAGATGGAATGGTGCCACCGACAAAGGGCAGCGCCCCCACGGGGGAGAGACTCCCGCCACCCCGGGTGCAGGGGTCCCTGCCCAGGCTGCCCTGAAGCTTTGGACGACAGCCCACTGGGGCTCTCAGTCCCAGGGAGACCTATCCTTGGAGCACAGCGCACAGTGTCTCCCAGGCTGGCAAGACAGAGGCTGAGTGTTTCTGGGGACGGGGCAGGGCCGGGTCCTGCTGACCGAGTCCCCGTGCCCATACGCCTCTGACCACCCTCTCCACGGAGCCTGGGCCCAGGGCAGAATGTGGTGGTCAGTGGGTGGCCGCCTCCCCAGGACAGCGGGAGGACCACCGGAGCCCCCGGCTCTGGGCTCACCTCGTGTGGTGCTCACACCCAGAAGGGGCAGCAGGGGCCACTGAGGGGAGGGTCCAGACCCACACAACCACAGTTGCTGGGCCTCCGGGAGGCCTGGAGCTGAGAAGGCACCCCGGCGAGCGCGGCCTCACCCTCTGAACTCTGTACAAGTCTGTCCAGTGGGCACAGAGCGCAGGGCAGACAAGGGAGGGAAGAGCGTGGAGTGCCAGCCCTGGTCACCGCTGTGAAGACAGACGCCCTGTGCTTGGGCCCCTCCTGGTCAGCATCTCTGCCCCCAGTCAGAGGCAGCACAGCTCCCACGGGCCGGGCTGCTGGGCTCTGCCCCCTTCGCTGTCCATGCTGTCCCCTGCAGAGGCACGCACACTGTCTGCCGTACGAGCTGGCAGGCAGCCTGAGCAGCCACCGTCAGCACCTTTGGAGCTGGGTGCTGGGCCCTTGGGAGGCACCTGATGGAGAGCAGACCCAGGCTGGGGCAGGGAGCCCCCAGGAGGCTCCATCTGGCAGAGGCCGGGGGCTCCCACGAACACTGGGCTGCTTTCTCCCGGCTGGGTGGGCAGGGTGCATGTATGTGTGCACAGCAATGCATGTGTGTGGTGTGCACGCACATGTATGTGGTGTGGGCATGCGTGTATGTGATGTGCATATGTGTTTTGTGCGTGCATGTGGTGTGCACACCTGTCCGTGTTGACAGTGCTGAGGCCTGGATGGCCAGCCAGGGGCTCTTCCGTGCACACACCTGCCTCCCTCCCTCCACCCCTCAGAGGTGGGGTGGCTTTCCAGAAGGTGCGAGTGGGTCCGGGCAGATCCCGAGAAGGAGGCTCAGCACCCGTGCCTTTCGACCACTTGCTTTCGTTCCGCCCCTGCATCCTGGTGAGGCCACCCCAGGGCCCTGACTGCGTGGTGCTGGGGGAGGGGAGAAGCACCCCACAGTTCCAGGTGTGACGGGAGGGGGCTGTCACATGGGTCCTGCCTGGGTGCTGGGCCCCCAGGAGCCCCAGCAGCAGGATCCCCGCCTGCGGAGCCGTACCCACCTGGCCGGTGTGTTCTGTCACCAGCTATAGGCTGCGTGACTGTGTGCGCCTGGTCCTGGCTGCCCCACCTGACCTTCCAGTGATGGGTCCCCAGGGGAAAGGCCAAGCCCGGCTTCCTCCTCCAATGGTGGCCACGTCCCCTGGGTCCAGAGGCAACCCGGCCTCCCAAGGGCCACTGACTACCAGACAGTTGGCTGGATGACAAACGGGTGAATGTGTGGGTGCCTGTGGGCTGTGTGCGCGTGAGCCGCTGGGGGCTCCAGGCCTGCCTGTGCCTCGAGGCACTGCACCGTCAAGACCAGGCAACTCTCACCTTTTTCCTTTCTACAGATCATGAGGTGTGTGTGCCGTGGGGTTGAGTCCGGTCTGGAACAGTGGGAGACACCAGAGGGGAGTGAGAAGAAGGGAGGGGCCCCCTCGCTGCCCCACTCAGGGCCTGCCGGGACACTGCCTGAGCGAGCGTGCGGGGTGTGGTGCAGGCGGGGAGGGGAGCTTCCAGCTCCAGCAACTGCAGAGAGGCCGCCCGCCCTGCTCACGGGCTTCTCCCTCTTGCCACCCTGGACTCCCACCCTCTCTGAGGGTGACAATAGTGTCCTGTTTCTCAGACCATTCCCGAGGAGAGACAGTGGGTGAGGCACCTGTGACTGGGAGGGAGCGAGGATGGGTAGAAGGGAGGGCAAGTGGATGGACAGATGGGTGGATGTGGGGTGGATGTAAGGATGCACAGGGTTAGGGGAGATGGACAAATGGATGATGGGTGGATGGATGGTGGATGGATGGATGGGTGGATGGATGGATGGTGGATGGATGGTGGGTGGTGGGTGGATGGTGGATGGTGGATGGATGGATGGATGGATGGATAGGTGGATGGTGGGTGGATGGATGGATAGTGGATGGGTGGATGGATGGATGGTGGATGGATAGGTGGATGGATGGATGGGTGGATGGGTGGTGGATGGATGGATGGGTGGGTGGACGGTGGGTAGATGACAAACGGGGAATGCGTGGACGCACTCCACCAGCAAACGTAGCCACACACACACACACGCAGCCGGGCCAACTGCCTGGATGGATAAATCTATGACCACAGCTCCAAGGGGCTTCCCCACTCTGCCTAGCAAACCTACTTCCCTTCTCTCAATCACAACCGTTGCTTCAGGATCACCCCCGCCCCCGCCGAGTCTCTTCTCTCCTTAAACCGCCTGCAGGCCTTAATCCAGCTGCCGTCCGTCCGTACCTCTTCACTCACTGAGAAACTGGGTGACCTAAAGAGAGCTTCTGTGTTACCACCCCCACCTCTGCAACCACCTGCACACCTGCCCCACGAGCGTGGAGGGGACCCAGGGGTGGCAGGAGCGCCAGGGAGGGCCACGCCAGCTCTCAGGCCCCAGGCTGTCACACAGAACGGCCGGCGGACTGACGGACGAACCAGGTGCATGGGCAGGTGGACGTATCAATGGTGGCCGGGGGATGGCTACGCAGGCGTATGCAGACGGATGGGGTGTGGGGGTGGGGGTGCAGGAGAGGGAGGGGCTCTGCTGGGGTGGGTAGGCAAACCTCCTTGAACGGGTGAGTGGGTGAATGGATGGGAAGTGAGTCCATGGTGCATGAGGGGAGGGGGGGCGACCGTGGGTGGGGAGGGAGAAGGAAGGGTGGGCCCGTCTGGGCCCGCTGGGTTATCCCCTCCCCTGTCCCCCAAGCCTGCGATGTGGGTGTTCCATCCCCTGTCAGGGCCTCTCCACCCCCAGCCGCTGCTGCTCTGCCCCCTGCCCACGCCCGGCCCTGGGGTGCAGGTGTCCGTGTGGCACCCGGGGATGAGGGCAGGCTGTGACAGAGGGGACACAGCCTGGATGTGCGGCTGTCATGCACGTGCCTGTGACAGCTGCTCTCCAGGGTCCCCGGAGCCCCACACGCTCACCCTCCCACCCTGGGTGCCAAAGCTTCTGCCCTCTGGGGTCACCGCCCCTGTGGTGACCCCTCCTGTCACCCCCCTGCACCCTTGTTTTCTGCAGGGATGTTTCAGAGGCTCCAGAACTATGTGGGGGGAGCGGGGAGGACTAACTGGCATGGAGCCCTACTGTGTGCAGGCCCGCCCCACCGCACCCCTGCAGAGAGGGAGTGCCGACCCCACGGACCTGCTGCCCCAGAGCTGCTGCACGCGGTCCCAAGGGGCAGGGGAGGGCATGGAGGGGGAGGGCTGAGCGGCACCTGGGAGTGGAGATGCCGGTCAAGGGTGACCGGGTGGCAGCGGCAATTATGGGATTTCCGAGAGACTCATTCTGGCCCGAGCAGCCGCCCAAGCTCAGTGGCTGGCGTGGCAGACACCACTGACATTTCCGAGTCTGTGTGGTAATTGAGGTCCTGGCCCTGGAACCGGGGGCGTGTCCCTGCTTGTCACGGCCAGGACTCCAAGGCCCCACCCTGCGGAGGCTGATGGGGAAACTGAGGCCCGGCTGAGGAGGGAGGGGCCAGCGTGACCGCCCCCCCAGCAGCATCAGCCCTGTGCACCTGGGCTACTCTCGCTCACCCAGGTGGCCCGAGGTCCTCCAAAGCCCAACGGCCCCTCAGCATCCCGAGGGGCTGGCACCTCGTAGTCTGCACTGAGTCCAGCTCTCAGGCCACCTTTCAGCGTCCCTCATCACCCTTCCCACTCCCTGAGCCACATCCTTCTCCTGTGTGCCAGTGAGACTGACCCTCCTGCAGGGGCCTCACCCCTCCCCTGCCGCCCCTGTCCCCTGGGAAGGGTGGTCTCCACCCCGCATTGCCAGCCTCTGCAGCAACCCCTGCCCTAGGGGATAGCAGCTCAGCCCTGTCCTGCAAGACCTCCTCATGCCACCCCCACATCCTGCCTCCTGACCTCTGACCCCTGGGACACACCCCCTCCAGCCTGGCCCTCCCTACTCTGAGTGTGCTCTCCTCCTGGCCATCAGCCTCCTTCTATGGGGCCCTCCAGTCCCCTCACCGCCTCCCCACCCACAGATGGCGGCCCCCAACCCTGCTCCCCACTGTATCCGCGTGCTTCCCCCCAGACGGCCCCCCGTCCACCCAGAACTGAACTGCCACACCGGTTTGTCCCAAAGAGCCAGCGCGGCCAGCATGACCGTGCATGCACATGGGTGTGCATGGGTGGGTGCGCGAGCACAAACACGTGTGAATGCAGGTGAATTTGTGCACGTGTGTGCTCACACATACATGTGTGCCCACACATGCCCGTGCAAGTGTGCGTCCGTGTGTGCTCACATGCTTGCGTGTGCACATGTTAGTGTGCACGTGTGCACATGAGCTCCTCCACTCACACGTCTGCCCCCCACATTCGTCCCCTCTCTGGGGCAGGCCACGGCTGGTGGGGCGCCAGCTTTCCTCCTGACCCTGACTTGCTTCCTGGTGGGTGTGCTGGGCCCCCTCCCCCGCCACCCCTGGCCCCATGGAGCTGGTCCCCACTCCTGGGGACCCCATCTCAGGCCGTCCCCCAGGCTTCCTCTGGTGCCCCCGCCTCAGGCAGGTTGTCCTGTGACTTCCCGTCTCTAGTGACGGCCCCAGGACACAGAGGACCCCCCTCCAACTGGCCTCCGTGAGAGCGGGGAGCCAGGGTGGGTCCCCAGCAGCCCCAGCTCCCGCCCAGAGCAGCGTGAGCCGTGGCAGGCGGGGGTTCCGGAGGCGGCCCTGCCCCCTGGGAGCCGCCGGGGGCGCGCGGGCAGCGGGGGCTCTGCGGTGCGCAGCGAAGGCTATTTAAATGCTCCATTGGAGAGGGATTAAAGTTTACGCAAGGTCACCGAGGATGTGATAATTATAATCACAGGTTTCGGCTCCACAATGACAGCCATTTGTTATTTCCGCTCGGGCGGCTCCCGCAGCCCCGACTGGTGACAGGCGTGGACTGATTTAGTGGCCCGAGCCCGCACCCTGCCCCTCCCACCGCGTCCCCGCAGCCCCCACTGCTGGGGCTGCCACGGGGCTCCACCCCCAGGGGCCCGGGCTTATTATGGGATGGGAGGGGGCGTGCACAGCGCGGCGGAGATGGTTGCAGAGACTGGGGGTGAGGGTGGCCTGGGACAGGGACCGGCGCTGTCGCTGCCCTGAGGCCTCGGTCTCTCCACCTGTGTGCGGGGGGCGGTACCGGCCGCGTCCCAGGCTCCTGGCTCCACCGCTGGCCACCCTGACAGCACCTTCCGTTTACCGGCCGCCGCGGCGAGTCTGCGCCAGCCGAGGGGTTCTGCTCGCCCCGGGTCTCCCGCTGAAACTTACACCCGGGTTTCCGCGTCTCCCGGGAACCCGCGCGTTTCTCCGGGCGGAAGGGCCCAGGCTCCGACGCAGCTCCGTCACGACGTGCCTACGTTTCCCCACCCCTAACGTGGGGCGCCGGTCCTGGGCAGGCGGTGCTCTGCGCCGAGCTGCCGGCTCCCCTGCACGAAGGTCCCTAAACCCGGACACCCGTACCAGGACGGCCTCATCAGGCAGCCTGGTCCGCCGGGCAGATGTCCGGCCCAGCGCTGCTGGGGGTGTGCACGGGCGCGGGTCTCTGCGGGGCTCACTGGCTGGCCACACCTCCCTCTGTGCCTCCGTGTCCTCTCTGTACCTTGTTAGGGCACAGAGTCGGGGACAGGCGGCCTGAGGATGGGGGCACACCTTCCACGTGCTGGCGCCGCGGTGGCCGTGGGCGGCAAGGCTGGGAAAGGGGAGCCCGCGCCTACCGCAGCGCCTGCCCCGCCTGTTGCTGCCTGTGATGGGCGCAGCTTTTGTGTTTGTTTTCGCAATCAGAGGTGAGTGCGCTTTAATACACATTAAATGGTGATGAATGGGGGTCCGGGCGGCCGGCCTGACGCCGCATTTGTCTTGGAAGGAGCAGGGAGATTGATAACTCGAAGGCGGCACAAAAATCGAGCAGGGCCCATGGCGGAGTCTGCTTCTTCCGGGCGGCTCCACCTGTTCATCCAGGGGGTTCAGATGAGGACCCCGTTGCGCCTGGTGGGGGCCATGGGATGGTCCCAGGATCACGTTTTAGGACAATCCCTCTTTTTCTTCCATTTCTCCAATCTGGGCCCTGGGGTGGGGTGCTGGTAGGGCCCCAGGTGCTGCCTCTTCAAAAGGACACAGCCAGGCATGACCCACCCTCCACCCTCTCCCTCCTGGTACAGAATGTAAACGCCTCGTGCTTCTGGATCAGGAGACGCACCTCCTAGCGCCTCCCCGAAGCTGTTCTGGGAGGTGATGCACGTGTGCCCTGTGCCCTCTGGGGGGCGCTAATGGCCCCATCCTGGAGAAATGGACGGACACCCCCCAGGCACCAGGCCCAGAGGTGCGGAGGCTCCCTCTCCTCGGTCGAATGAAGTGGGTTTTGTTGAAAACATCTGCAGAGCTCACAAAGCTGGCTGGGGTGCCCCCCATGCCTGGGACCACCCTCAGGAGCAGGGCTGGCTCCCAGGGAGTGACAGCTCCCTGGCCAAAGGCCCCCTGAGTCCTTATGCAAAACAGAGGCTCCGTGACTACCCTCCAGGAGGCCTCACTAGGAGGGGCCGCCTTGCCCCCCAGATTGCCCCAGAACACAGCCCCCTGAGTCTCCGAAGCATCACCTGAATGGAGGGGCAGGACCTGGTGCCCACCTCGGGGACGGTGCTGGTGCCACGAGTCTGTGGGGACTGGCACAGAATGGAGCCCGGGGCTTGGCTGCAGGCCTCCTTCTTGGAGGGGCAGGGCAGCCTCAGAAGGCTCGCCAGGAAGAGGGCCGTCATTGCCCTGCCCCGCAAAGCCAGGGGTGGGGGTTGGGGAGGGACAAGCCCAGGCGGGCATCCAGGCACTCTGCGGGAGGGGCAGGGGAGCGTGGCCCAGGCGGGGAGGGGCTGTGTGTGCAGAGGTCCTGGGGTCCAGCCAGTCAGGGCCTCTCCCTCCCTCCACGGCTGTGTTGTCTCCCACGATGTGGCTGGTCTTTTTCATTTTTAGGAGCTTTTCTCCGTGGACAGTTGCCTTTCATGGCCCCGAGATCCTGTTCCAGGCTGTGTGAGGAGCCGGTGGAAGTCGTCACCAGTACCACACCTGCACTGCGGCAGCGCCTCTGGCACCCTGCCCTGAAAGGTCACCTGCAGTTGTTCCCACCTTGCGCCTTGGCCTCACCTGCGGCTGCTGCCTGGTGAACTTGAGGCTCAGTCTGTCCAGTTTGAACCACCCCGCTGGGAAGCTGAAACACCATCTTGTGGTTCCGACGGCGCTGGGCCTCTCTCCCTGTGCCTGCACCCCACAGAGCCCGTCCCTGGGGGCTGTCTCTCCACACTCCTCCTCGGCCAACCCGCCTGCCCTCACGCCTCAGCCCCTCACCACAGCGTGTCATTACTGAGCCGGGTTCCTTTGAGTCTTCCCAGGCCAAAGCCACGGGACCTGTCAAAAGGGTCACTTTTCTGCTCTTCACTGCGGAGAACCATCTCAGTCAGCTCGGCCCGGAGCCCCGCCCCACAGACCCGAGGCGTAAACTTAGTTTCTCTGTCCTGGAGGCTGAAGTCCCAGATCGGGGGCCCATGGACTTGGCTTCTTCAGGGCCTCCTCTGCCAGACCCCCTAACCTAGCTGGACGGGCCAGCGTGTCATGCACCCAGGCCGAGAGGCAAGGGCACACCCCTGGGCAGTCAGGGGTCAGGGCTGTGGCTAGGCTGCCCGAGGGGGAGCAGGCAGAGGGCCTGAGGGCCTGCTGGGGTCACTTTACCCTGTCCTAGGCCCAGCCTGGGCTGGTGGCCCCTGTTCTGCCCACAGGTCCTGCCAGGCTCCAAGCAGTGTCTCCAGCAGCTGGTGGGCCGGGTGGGGTGGTCGAGGTCCAGGGCCTGCCCGCTGCGGCCCCAGCGAAATGTTCTATATAAATGTAAATTTCCCTCGGAGCTGGCCGCCCGCTCACTCAACAAGCTCCCCGTGTGGCGCTGTCAGTCCAATTCTCCACACTCTGTGTCTCTGTTCTCTGGCCGGGGCGCGCTGGGTGGGCAGCTGGGGAGGTGCAGCCTGGCGGGTGCAGGCGGGCCCACCCAGCGGGCCCTCCCCAGGGCGCTCGCCCAGGCTCTACCTCCATGCCCCTTCCTGGTGGGTGAGTGCTGGGCAGACGGGGTGGGGGAGGAAGGGGCTCCATTCAGGGGCCCACACCTGCTCAGGGCCTCAGGGTCTCCCTCTCCCTCCCACTCCCGTGGGGGCACCACTGGGGTCCCTGGAGCACTGTGAGGTCCACAGGACTCCGCCCTCTGGTGGCAGCCGCTTTGCTCAGGAGCCAGCCCTTCGCCCAGTCGCAGGCACTGGAGAAAGGACAGACAGTCAGAGCCCCACAGCCAGGAGTCCAGTGGGGATGTGAGGCCACTGGGGCTGGTCTGCCTGCTCGCGCGTTTTTGCAGGATCAGCCGGGCTGTGAGCCGGCGCTGCCGTAGCGCGGAGCCGGGAGACCTGCCCACGCCAGGCGCCTCCGCCTTCTGACATTCCTCCGCCTCCCTGGCCTGCCGGCTCTGGCGTGGTGCGGTCGTGCGCGTCCCCGAGGACCGCAGTGGTGGGGGGCGGGGGTGTCTTCTCATGGGCTCATTTGCCATCCCTGCATCTTCTTTGGTAAAAAAAATGCCCACTCAAATCTTTCGCCCATTTTTAATTGGGTTGTTTGTCTTCTTAGTATTAAGTTGTAGGAGATGTTGTTTTCCCTGTTTTAAAAAAAATTGAGATATAATTCATGTAACATAAAATTCGCCGTTTTAAAGCACGCAGTTCTGAGGTTCTTTCGTATATCACAGGTTGTATAACTATCACCACCCCTGATTCCAGACCCCCGTCCACAGCCTGGACGGAAACCATCCCCATCAACTGCCACGGCCCTGCCTGGCAGGCGGCTTCAGTGGCCTTGCTGTCCTAACGTCCTCACCGGCGGAACCAGACTGCACGTGGATGCACCCTAGGGTGCCCAGGCCTCGTCTGTAATGTGGCCTGTGGGAGCTCAGGGAAAGAGCACTGGGAGCTGGGAGGGGCTCGGGGGAGGGGAGGGAGAGGAGGGGGGGCTGATGGCTTTGGACGCCACTGCTCTGAACCCGCCAGGAACTGACCAGCCCCGGCCACCCAGAGCAGGGCCCGTGATGGCGGCTTCCCCGGGCACAGCGGCCGGGAGGGCGCGGCATCCCCCCGGGCACCTGCCAGAGTGGGAGCCGCCCACCAGCCTGATTTATAAGGTGTCTCGCTCCAGGTCGTTTACTTCTCCAAAGGCTGCAGAAATGTAATTGCTCTTTGAAGGGGAAAAAAAGCCCTAAATAAAGCCGTTAATTGCAAGCAAGCAGCTCCTGTAATGGGCAGTCTTATCGGCCTTGAGGGGCCCACACGTGTGGGACCCTGAGAGGGGCCGTCCAGGCGGGAGGGCAGCAAGGTCAGCGGGCAGGTGGCCGACGCAGGGTGACGGCGTGAAGCCCTCTCCGCGCAGCCCTCTGGCTGGCGGTTAATTGGAATGAGGACACGGATGCCCGTGGCCGCCTCGGGACACGCTCTTCATTCGATCTCTCTCCTGGGCAGATTAATGAAGTGTTATCAGCAAAAGGCCTGGTTAAAGGGCGCGAGGTGGGAGTCGTTTTCACGCCGCCATTAGGCCTCCAGGGTCTGGGAAGAGCCGGAAATACCGTGACCTCAGATGGTGCTCCGGAAGACAGCAGGGGGCTAAGGACGGTGTGGTGCTGCGCTGGGTGGGGGTGCTCGGGGCATCACAGCAGCCACAGCTCCAGAGCCACTGGAGCCCAGACCAGGCACTGGAGCTCAGAGATATGGGGACAGTGACGGGGACCTTTGCACTGCACCACACACGGTCACTCGGCCACCTGCCCTTCCACGTGGATTAAGTCCAGCTGCACCACGCCGGGGGCCCCATACCCCAGGCCTCATCCTGGAGCCCAGAGCATGTTGGCAGCTGGGGGGTCCACTCTGGGGTCCAGCCCCCATTGGAAGCCGCCACTGTTTCAGCCCCTGGGAGGGAAACACTCATCTGTCCCGTCTGTCGGCCCGCTCCTGACTGGGAGTGTGGGGGCTGTCCTGGGGAGCCAGGGCTTCTGGCCAGCCCCGGCTCCTGGGCCCAGGGCCGGGGTGAGGCTGAGGGAGCAAGGCACCCCTGGTGGCACCAAGACCCCAAGCCTAGTGCACCTGCCCCTCACAGGCAGAGTCCCAGGCCCCTCACAGGCACAGAAACAAGGCTGGAATGGTCCCTCTTCCTCTTCTTCCCCGAGTTCCTGTCTCCGACCCTACCCCTTGCCGACCACTCTCCCTGGGGGTGGCGGCACCGTCGGCATCACTGGACCCGAACAGCACGCACTTAAAGCCGGGACGCTGTGATGAAGAGAGCCCATGGGTGCCATGGGTGCCGTGGCTGCTCAGGACCCTGCTCCCAGAACCGGGCTGCTGCGGTGGAGTCGGGCAGCGGTGCTCTGGAGCTCTGGGGGAGCCTGGGAAGGAAGCCCCCCACCAAGCCTGCCCTCCCCACCTTTCTGCGCTGAGTGGAGCTGCAGAGCCCTTCCCTTCACCCTTGAGCCAAAGAGCCCTGTGGGGATGGTGGGCCAGCGGACAGCTGTCCTGCAGCACGCAGAGTGAGTCGTTTGCAACTGGACTTAGACCGACGTGGCCTCCAGCCCAGGCTTTGCCCTCTGCCAGCTAGGTGGCCCTGAGCTGGCTGCTCCACCTGTGTGAGGCCAAAGCGTCCCCCTCCTGCTGGGCTGGGCTGATTCAGACAGCAACTGTGAGCAGTGCCGTGGGCCAGGAAGAGGTGGTGGTGGTGGTGAAGATGGTGATGGGCTCTCGTGTCCGCCTTTCACCACAGGGCCTGCATGCCCCCAAAGTCTCCATGAGCCGTGGACAATGACCCTCCTCCTCCTTCCACTCCTCGGGAGGCGGCCAGAATCCCGGGGTTTCTGGGCGGAGGTCCGGCTGGTGGGCGGGAACAGGTCAGGCCCCGACAGTCCAGGTGCCACGTGCTGTCCTGGCACCTCCTGACAGCTGGGCCACTCCCTGCCCACAGGGCCACCCCGCACCCCATCCCCGTCCCGGGAGGAGGGTTTGCCGGAGACCCAGAGCCCAGTCACATGCTCCCGGTCCCTTGCTGGGGAGGACCCCAGCCCCAGAGGAGCCCCCCGCACACCTGGCCGGGCCCTCCCCGCTCCTCTGGATAAGCTGTCTCCTCATTTCCCCCGCGGCAGCCTGGGGCTCTGAGGAATGAACAAAGCATCCCATAATTTCCCAGGCGCTGCCCGACGGGACAGTTTGTAATAAAATTGCTTCTAAAAACGTATTTGCAAGTCGCCGGCACATTTTTTAGGCGAAACGATCTCTCGAGGGGCCTCTCCGTCTCCGTGAGCGAGTGGCTGACGTCCTGGCGCCTTCTGTCCATGTGTCTTCGCCAGGCTGCGCAGCCTCCCCGTCAGTGTCCTGACGTGTCATTTCCAGGCTTATCTGACAAACCCCCCGCCCAGAGCCACGGGATAAGGTGAGGGACGGGGCTGCCTGCCCAGCGCGGGGCTGGGTGGGGTCCCGGTGTGGGGGTTCCCGTCCCCTGCGGGGCGAGGGCGGGAGGGGGCAGGGCGGCTTCTGAGGTGAGAACAACGCTCTGGACCTGACCGTGGTGCTGGCTGAGAAAGTCACCGAGGTGTGTGCTTGAAAGGGTACGTGAGTTCTCCCTCTGCACAGGTGTTTGAATAGAAAAGAACAGAATTGGGGCTCCTGGGGCCTGTTGGGTCCTTGACTTGGAGCCAGGCCAGCCCCCGCCCCCAGCCACCTCCCATCTCTGGGCTCCCACGTCGCCTGAGGCCACGTCTCTGGCTCCCCTGTGTCTGCCATGATCCAGCCTGCTGGCACCGGCTCGTCTGGGTCACTCGTGAAGGCTGCCGGGATGCAGGCTTGGAGGACGGGT
Organism: Tonatia bakeri; assembly: GCA_004024845.1. Taxonomy (NCBI): domain Eukaryota; kingdom Metazoa; phylum Chordata; class Mammalia; order Chiroptera; family Phyllostomidae; genus Tonatia; species Tonatia bakeri. The sequence continues at coordinate 17,376 of PVIA01009813.1, read as the reverse complement.
GGGGGTGGTGGCCCCTCCGCATGGTGTACAGCTGCACCACTGGGCAGGGCAGGCAGCAAGCAGGGCGGCCCCAAGGGGACCTGTGGCTGCACCTGTGATGGAGCCATGACAGCAGAGACTTGGATCTGCAGGACCTGGAGCAGGGCAGTCTTGGAACCAGACTCTGCCCCAGGGTCCATCCCCGGGCTCCAGAGCACCCTCCTGCACTAGCCCTTGTCCCCCTCTCCACCCTCAGGCACCCGGAGCAGGAGGCCCCTGAGGGACCCCAGAATGAAACTCAGCAGGGGGCAGAGTCATGGGGCCTGTGGGGGCTGCCCCAGCATGGGCTTGAGGTGGGGGGCCAGTCAGGGGCGGAACCTCAGTGCGGGACGGCCGCTCCCTGGAAGGAGCTGGGGTTCCCACCCACTCTGGGGGTCCCTGCTTGCTGGAGGGGGGCCCTGGTGCCCTGCCCCCCCACCCTACTCTGTCTCCATGGGCAGCCAGATGCCCTCAAGCCCCAGGTCCACCTGGGAGCCAGTTGTGGGGCAGCCCCAGGAAGGGCTCCTGAAGAGAGGGGAGGTGAGGCCCATGCAGGACCCCTCCCCAAACCCAAGACGTGGACGCAGCCCCTGGACAGGGCAGTGGTGGGCCCCCACCCCCGCCCAGCGGACCCTCCCCAGTGCCCTGCTTCCCTGGGGTAGAAATGGTAGAGATATATTAATTATATTTCTCCCCCTAATGGGCTGCTTCCTTTATGACGCGGGGACCCCGGAGTAAATTTTAAAATCAATTATACAATTACACATGTAGCAATAACAGCACACACAGCTAATCTCCGGCGGGTCAGGGCGGCCACCCTCCACTAAAGCGGCTTTCATTAGGGGAAGGGCTGTTAGTGCCAGAGCCACAGAAATAATGGGAGTGGGTGTATTCAGCGCCAAGTAACAAATGAGGGTGCTGGCGAGATAAGACGCGGAGCCGGCTGCCTGGAGAGCCAGGGACGCCCCACACCTCCGAGGGTCACCTGCGCCTGCCTGGGGACAGGAATTAATTTTAGACGGTTTCTGGGGCCTGGCAGGCGGGGGGCTGCTGCCCACCCAGCCGCAGCCAGGCCTGGTGGGGGCAAGAGGCCGGGAGCAGGGGAGCATCCCTGGCCCCCTCACCCTTGCAGCTGTGCTCCCCTTGGGGCCCCCGAGGCTAGGAGCCCCCTATCCCCCTTGGCCTGCAGCCTCGCAAACCTGGGCGACCGGGAGCCTCACGACTCTCGTGGCCACTTCTGGCCACAGCCATCGCTGCCGGAGATGTGACCTTTCCACATCTGCCCTGGTATCTGAGGGGCCAGGACGGCAGCGTCTGGGGGTGGCCGCCCCCCGCACCCACAGCACAGGGTCATGTGGGGGAGGGGTGGTGTTTCTCTAAAGTAGGCATCTGTGATGCTGAGGTGACAGACAGCAGCGGTCAGTGTGGCTGAGCTGGGGCCGAGGACCCCACCAATTCCCACAGAAGTGAGTTCCAGGCCTGGCCTGGACACCAGCAGGGCACTGCGGCCTCCACCGCCGCCCACTCTTCCTCCACCGGCCCGGAGCCCTGCCCACGGCCCTCAGAAGCACGCTGGGACAGGGAGGGTGAGTGGATGAGGAACAGGAACAGAGCCTGTGAGAGGTCAGGATTCAGCTCCATGTGTGACTGCGGGGTCACCTTGTTGCAAGTCCCACCAAAGGGCTGTGGGTGTTTCAGGCCCCATGCCCCTGCCTGTGGTCCTTCTTTGGTGAGACTGTGCCCAGCCTGGATCCCTCTCTGGCCTGGGGCCAGGGGGTGGCAGGGTGGCTGGGCAGCCAGAGGATACTTCTGGTGAAATGGTGGCCGAGCTGGTTGTGGCAGCAGAGACCCCGTGCCTGGGTCCCCTGAGGCGTGACTGCTCAGGTTGGGGGGACACCAGGCCATCCGAATTTCACACAGTACTGGAGGTCCTCTCTCCTCCCCCAACTGCCGGGGCTCACACTTGTTCCTTCCGCTGCTCCGGCCGCGGGGCGGTGGCCTGCAGACGGCGGACAGAGTCGCTGAGTGATTATGGGCACAGACTACCTCACATATAAACGAGCTGGGAGACACCACGGGTGGGTCTGTCCTTCCCGTATCGGCAAACAGACCCCGATAAGGGGATCTTTGTGATCGCATGGAGCGACACGGTCAGTGCTGACTTCCAGATGCCGCAGCGCCCGCGAAGGCAGGTGACGGCGCTGAACACGTGCTCCTCCGGGCAGCGGCGCGGCCCCGTGCACCGCGCCCGCCGCCACCTCCTTTGTGAGCGCTATCGCTCCATCACGGCGAGATCATTTCCAAATTAAATTTTATGGTCCATTACTTACCGCCTCGACACCACTCTAATGGAATCTTAAATGGAACTGACTTGATCTGTGTGGGCTGGCCTCTCAGTTAAGATGTTATTTAGTTCTAATTATCAGATAATGAACTCGGGAAATTTAATTTTTAATATTTGTATGTCGAAAGTCCATTGTGCTTTGCCGAAAGACTCTAAATTAAAAGTTAACGCAGGGCCAGCGCTGGTGCCAGAATGCGCCCTGGGGTGGGGGCCATGCAGCCCCTCCGTGTGCCTCGCCTGTCCGTCCACGGGGAGCCCACCTGACCCCACGGGTACCGGGCAGGAGGAGGCCCAGGCCCTGGCCCCAGGGGGCACCATGGCGAGGGTGCATGCTGCATCAGGAGAGGCAGGAGGGGTCTGGACCCCAGGATGCAGCCCTGCCCCAAGTGTCCCTGCCCAAGCCAACGGCCACCACTGGGGTCCGGGGCCCAGAGACATGTTTGGGTCCACCGTCTGCAGAAATACCTCCACCCCCAGCTGCCCCCTAGACCCTCAGGTCCAGCAGAGAGGGAGAGCAGAGGGAAGCAGGCTCCCAGACCCTGGTCCTGGGGGAGACCCTGAGCCCACCTGTCCACCGACCTCATGGATGAGGGGAAGCCCCAGTGAGGGGGAAGGGGCTGCAGTTTCCCTGACTGGCAGAGGCAGCTCCTCCTCCCCAGGAAGAACCGCCCACACCCGGTCCTCTGTGAGCTGCGAGCCCTGGCTGAGGGCGGCCCCAGCCCCACATAAGCAAGGCCCTGGGTGAGTCACCATCGTGTCCCCGGTCTCCCTGTTCTTCCTCGCACCCTCGGCCTGGGACACTGTGCCAGCCCCTCCCACAGCTTTGGGCCCAGGTGTCTCCAGGGAAGCCAGGCTCTGCCTCCCTCCCCGCAGCACGTCGGCCTGGACCAACATCGGAGCTCACTCTCGCTTCCTGCGAGGAGCTCACGTCTTAGGGGTCTGATTCAACCATTTCTCCGCATCGGCCAGGCTCCTGGGACCTTCTCCCTGCCCTGAGCTCAGTGAGGCTGAGGGAGCGGAGAGCTTTCAGATGGGCTGCTAGAGACCACCTGGTGGGCTTCCTGGAGGAAGGGGCCATGACAGAGAACTTAGAGGGTGGTAGGATTTAGCAATAGACAGAATCACAGAGGACAGGGTGACGCCAGGGAGACCGTGGTGGAGGCAGGTGCCACACGAGGGGACAGAGGACAGATGAGGTACCAAGGTCACAGGTCAGGCCCTGTGGCGGATGACAGGGAGGAGGCTGGTGTGGGAGATGTGAGAGGCGGCCACAGAGCTGGATCCAGAGGCAGATACACCAGCCCTGTGCCCCCAGGCCTGGCACTGCCCACCTAAACCTACGCTGGCCCAACCACAAGGTCACCTGGACCACCTCCCCGTGGAGGGCAGTGCTGGCCAGTGGGGCCAGCTACCCAGCGGCGGACAGCTGGCGGCCCTCCCCATCGGACCCCGTCTAGGCCTCTGCCCTGGTGGGCGACGGAAGAGGCTGGCAGCCTGTCCATCACGGGGTGACCTCGCCAGCTCCGGGCAGGCGCCTTCTCAGCAGACTTGACCCTGCTTCTCAGGCAGGGCCCTCACGGCACAGGGCCGAGCCTCTGTCTGCGGCCTGCCGCCTTGGAGGCCGGCTCCCATGGCAGCACCCGGCCTGCACACAGCAGCACCCCCCCCCCGGGTCGGGACGTGGGGGTCCCTCAGGGGCGTCTCCCTCGGGGTCTCTGCCGTTTAGGCTGAAGCCGTCCCTTTGTTATCGCTGGCACCTCACCGGCCTCCCAGACCTGGAGGGCGAAAACCACACCCACGTCCGTGCGGGGCTCGGGGCTCCCTCTTCTCCATCCTCGAGACCCTGTCTCTTGTCCTTCTGACGACTGCTTTCTGGCTCGCGGGAGGGCGGGGGGCCCGCCCTGAGGTCTTGATTTGTGTCCCCAATGATCGGCGAGGTTGAGGAGTGTCTTCTCCTGGGCTTGCTGCTCATTTAGAAACCACCTCTGAGGACACGTCTGTTCAGACCCTTTGCCCGTTTTAACCCAGTTGTTCGGTTTTTGGAATTCTCTATGTATTCTGGACATTAATCCCTTATCGGATGTGAGGGGGGATCCCCCCCAAAAACAGAATTTATTCATAAAAATTGTGCATTTACTCTCACACGTGTAAACTTCAGTCACCCTCAAGGAACTTTCCACTGGGTGCAAAGCGCCTATCGAGGCGTTTTCCCCACTGCTCAGGAGGGTTTCGAACTCGTCAATTTTGATGCCTTGTAGTGCTTCTGCTTTTTGGTTCACCTCTTCCACATCGGCAAAACGTTTCCCTTTGAGGGCTTTTTTCATCCAGGAAAACAACAACAACAAAAAGTTGCCTGGGGCGAGATCGGGTGAATAGGGAGGGTGGGGCACGGGAGTTCAGCCCTTTCCGGTCAAAAACTGTCGAACACCAGCGCAGTGTGGGCAGGTGCACTTGCAAACCCCCCATCGTGAGATGGGCAAACACGCCGAGTCTTCAAAACAATTCACTGAAGCTGAATGCAGCCTCTCACAACAGCACCAGCTGGTACACTGATGCAGCTGGGTTTCTAGGACACCCACCTGTAGTACAGGCGGGGGAAGCCTGTGCTACACTGGCACACCCTCCAAAAGATAATTTCAGGGGTTTTGGGGTCCCCCCTCAGATATGACTTGCAAATATATTCTCCCACTCTGTGCCCTTCGAGGCACAAAAGGTTTAGGTTTTCATGAGGCCCAACGTGCCTGTTTTTCCTTTGGTGCCTGTGTCTTTGGTGACATATCCAAGAAGTCTCGGCCAGATCCGGTCTTGTGAACATTTGCCCTGAGTTTTCGTCTAAGGGTTTGATTGTTTGGGGTCTCACGTGCAGTTCCTCCACCCATATTGAGGTCATTTCTTGCATATGGCGCTACGTAAGGGTCCAACCTCTTCCTCTGCAGAGGAATCCAGGTTCCCAGCACCGTCCCCACGGAGTGGCCGCGGCGCCCTCGGCGGAAATCACGTGACCGCACACAAGTGTTCACCTCTGGACGCGCTGTTCTCTCCCTGGGTCTCCGCGCCACCTTTATGCCAGGGCCACCCTGTTTGATGTCTGGGCTTCGTGGAGTCTTGAAATCAAGAGGTGAGGCCTCCGGTTTTGCTCTTTTTCGGGATTATTTTGGCTACTGGGGTCCCTCGAGATCTAGGATGTGCTTTTTAATTTCTGCAGGAACACATGCGGGAGTTTGGGTAGCATCGAGCGGATTCTGTAAACCGTTTTGGGGAGTGCTGTCGCCGAACGAGACTCCCTCTTCCGGGACCTGGACGCGGGTGTCTTTCCGCTGCGTCTTCCCCCACGGCTCCCGACCGAGCTGGATTGTTTTCCATACACGGCGGTCAGGGTTATCCCTGAGTACTTGGCTCTGTCTTTGCGGTCGCCAACGGAACTGCTCTCTCCGTTCCCTGCCTGTGTGGTGGGCGTGAGCGTGTTGAAATCTCCGCGATGTGTCCAACACCCGGACTTTTCCCAGGGCGCACGCGCGTAGAACGTGAACGTGCCACCAGTCACACGGCACGACGCGTGCGTGCGTGCGTGCGTGCGTGCGTGCGTCCTCCTCCGAGCCTGGCCGCAGCGCGTCGGCAACTCGCCTGGCGCGGGCTCCGGAGGAGGCCGCCGCCCCGACTTCCGAGCGCACGGCCTGCTCAGCCGCCGGGGAAGCCCACCGAGGGGAACCCAGGGAGGGGCTGCGTCCGGCCGCTGCGCTCAGCGCCGAGCTCAGGAAGCCGAGCCGTGGAGCTGCGGGGACGAGCGATCGCGCCCCTCATCCGTGTCTCTCTCCTTGGGTGGGTTTCCTGGGGCTGGCGGCCCCCTGCGGACCTTCGGTTTTGGCGCCACCGCGGGCGGCCCCGCTCCGCTGTCCGTGTGCGTGTCTCCGGCGAACGCCTGCATGTCCCGGGTGCGCCAGGGCGGGACCTGCCGGGAGCGCACTAGGTTTGGCTCTGTAGTCACCCCAGGTCGTTGTCCGACCTGCTCGGAGCATCCACCCGGCACCAGCGGTTCGCGGGGTCCCGGCTGCTCCCCGCCGGAGGCAGGAGTACAGTGCTGGGGCCGAGGAGAGCTCGCTGTACTGTCCCTCCCTGTCTGCGTTGATGGCGTCCCGTCGGTGCTCAAGGTCATCTCGCGAGGAGCACCCACACCCTGGAACCACACTCTGGGAGTCGGCCAGCGCTGCACAGCAGGCCTGCCGCCGGCCTCTTTAATCATGAATATCCGACGTTCAGGAACGGCTGTGACTTGCGTTGCAAAGTCAGAAAGTCCTGCTCGGAGGGGTCCCGGTCCTGCAGAGACACACGGGTGACCTCACAGGACCCCGTGTCCCACCCGCTTCCAGTTCCGAGTGCCTGGCCGCATGCCCTGCCTGTGGCACTTCGGGTGGAGCTGTCTGTCTTCACTGCGGACCGGGGAGCACCGTCGCTCTGAGCACCTGCCCACTGCAGGCACAGGGTGTGGGTGTCCTGCTCTCCGGGGCGTCTGTCCTCCCTGGAGAGACGTCCTCCGCGGCCGCTGCTTTCGGACTCTTGTTTGAGAAGTGACATGACCCCTCGAGGCCACAGGGATCCTTCCCTGCCACATTTGCCCCTTTAATTCACCTGAAAATGACTTTGTGTGTTTCTCTGTGGCTGTAGCCAATAGAGGTGGCCACTGCCTGTCAGGTGACTCCCTGCTGGATGCCCACCGGCAGGACGAGGGCAGAGGCCACTCCCGGGAGGGCGTGGCCAGGGGTCAAAGTCCTGTCTCTGGAGAACTGGGAAGTGGACAGTGGGGTCACTGGGCCAACTGTGCCTCGGGCCCAGACACCTCCCAGCACCTCCAGGCCATGGCAGATGTGTGTCTGTCGAGGTTTGGGCGACAGGAAGTCCCCATTTACTGTTTCTGACCCTCCTGGGGAGCTCAGTGAGGGGCCAGATTGTGGCACGCAAGGTCGGGTGGGGTCTGGGAAGGGCCTGGGGGTCAAGAAGCTGCCGTGTGTTCCACCCCTTGCCATGGTCTTGCTGCCACGCTGCCCCCTCGTGCTCAGACACCAGCAGCCACAGACTGGTCCTTCCTGGGGAACAGGACTACAGTGGCCTGGTGACAGGCAGGATGGGCTGTGGGGTCAGCAGGAGCCGACAGGGGCAAAGGCCATGAAAGCCACGGGTGGAAAGCAGTGGCCGTTAGGCCCCGGGGATGCCAGGCAGGGGCTCCCCCAACCAGGTGGGCTCATGACAGGCACCCTGGGCTCCCTCAGGGCTCTGAGGCCACCCTTTCCATCACAGGGTCCCACTGCCTGGGCCCCGCCCACCAGCAAATCTGGGACCAACCCACCTGTGGGCGCTGCCTTCCCAGCCCCGTCTGGGCCACCCCATCCTGCAGTCGGGGTCACCAGCCGCACGTAGCAACAGCAAACCTACCTTTGACACGTGCGGAGGTGGCTGCATCTGGCAGGAGGGAGTGGTGGAGGGGGGACAGGCCCAGGAATGCAGGGATGGGCCAACTAGAAGGCCCAGGCACCTGGACCATGGCACTCTTCACCAAGGAGCACTTGACGGAGGCGGGGCGGGGGCAGGGTGGAGACAGCCACAAAACGTGGCTCCTACTGAACAGTTACTATCACAGCAAGGCCATGGACACACCGGCCCCAGGGACAGGGTTGCAGGGTTGGGGCTGGGACACCAGGAAGACAGAGAGAGACAGGGTGCCAGCCGCCAGGGTCCGAGTGCTGGAGCAGGGGAGGCCCACCCCCCCCCAAGTCTGTGGGAAACACCCAGAGGGAGTTGGGGTCACAGTGTTGCATTGCAGGCCCCACTGACTGCACCTCGCAGGCTGGCTCTGACCAGCTGACTCTTGGCCAGGGCCTGGTGATGGCAGGGCCCATGTGCTGCCCCACAGCACCCACCACCTCTATGCTCCACACGCTCTAAGGTCCCTGGTTGGTGGACAAGCCTGTGTGTCCCCGGTGAAGCAACCAGGCACCTCTGCTGGACACCCACTGGGTGGGGACCTGGAGTGGTAATCCCTGTGCCCTGCAGCAGTCCCACCCCCAGGCCACCCTGCCCACAGTGGACCACGGGGTCTCAGGGTGGGCTCTCCCTGGGGTGCTCACTGGGAGGCAGGAAGGACAGGGCTCCAGCCAGTCCAGAGACATGGACAGGACATGGCGAATGCTCCTGCCCCAAACCCCGTATCTTCTGGCCCATGTTCGCGCTATTAATTGCAATCAATACCAGGGAAACAGTTCAATTCCCAACAGCCGGGCGTCCGCCACGACCAGAAGAAAGGCGGGGAGGGTCATGCAGATGTGGTGGCTGGACAGGCTCCTTGTGCGGTGGCCCCAGATTATCCATTAGCCGCTCTTCCAATTAACAGGCGGCAGCCGCCTCGTTCCTAAATCACTGCGCGGCCGCCCCGTGGGCGTAAATCACGTCTTATTGCCGGCGCGTCTGGGCTGCGTCTCCTCCACAGGGACGGTTCCTGCCCCTAAATCCCGAGGCTGCTGACGGATGCCGCCTGCATCGGACGCGCCGAGGCCGCCATCTGCTCACAGGAAGCGTAAGCCCGGAATCAGCGCGTCCTGATTGTAACTGGGCTAATTTATTGCTCGCGCACGGAGGAGCGGAATTTGCGGCAACTTCTCCTGCCACCCGGGAGCCCGAGGCCGGCCTATGCCTGCGATGGCGGCCCGATAAGGTCGGCGTCGCCAACACCAGCCGCCGCGCCACGGGGCCGCCAGCCCAGAAGCCCAGAGGGAGAGGCGGCGGCGCCTCCCGCGGGGGGATTTATTTCTGAATTAAACACGCGCAGCCCCAACGGAAGCCTATTCATTTTCACAATCAGCTTTCTCCCCAGTTGTAAACAGACTCTTTCTAAAACTTGTGCATGATTTTAATTACAGATAAGTTTCTCTTTAAAGGCCGGCATTCATGCCTGGGTTGCTAAGCTGAATTCGATACATCTCCACGTTCCCAGTGTCCAGCGGGTACACAGGCCAGGACGGCCCAGGACCCGGCTGGCCCTGGCAGCTCCGTGGCCTCGTCCTGATCCAGTGCAGCCGGCGGGGTAGGGCGACAGGCCCGGACCCTCCAGGACTGCCCTGTCCCCCACCCCGTTCCTTGGATGGAGGAGCTGCAGCGCTGCTTCCTGGCCTCCCACAACAGACTGCCCAGCGCAGGTGGGCAGGCCTGTGGGGCAAGCACTGGGGCCAGCTCCAGGCCGCCGCCTCCAAGAAGCCTCCTGAACTGCACCTTCTGCAGCCTCTCCTGGCAGCCCCACTGCCCGTGGCTGTGAGCCAAGCAGCCTCTCCCCTTGGCCATGTCCCCGGGGCCCAGCGCCTAAGCAGAGGCCTGGGAGGCAGGACCCAGTCCATCACCCCTGATGGGTGGGGTCTCCACTCCTCAGCAGAGAGTACTTGACCCCGCATGGAGCCCCAGGCTTTTGGAAAAGGGACGGATTGTTCTCAGTGCTGCTGAGCACGTGGAAGAGTGTTGAGGACCCCAGGATACCGGGAGGCCCCCAGGCACCTGTACCAGGGAGCACTGGCTTCGCCGGCATGGGTCTGCCGGCTGCCCCAGGTGTAAGCCCTGACCCAGGTGTGTCAGCAGCAGGGGCAGGGCATGCTCTGTCACACAGGAGGGATTCGATGGGCATCCTCCCTGGGGCGGGAGGGCGGGGCTTGGGCCGCATGCACTTCTATGTTCAGGTGTGTGCTCTGCATCTGTGCAAGCATGGACATGTGTGAACGCACAGGCACACTGTGCACACGTGTGTGCATGGGGCCCGTCCTCACTTCAGGCCCAGCTGGAGGCTACCCCACTGGTGAGGCAGGCTTTGCCATGTGTTCTGGCCTCCTCTGGTTTGAAGAAATGCTGTTTTCCCCCAGAAAAGACGACAGAGACCAAGCCGCAGATCACTTCTGTTCAGTGCCCTTGGACGGAAGCCTCAGCCCGGCCCGGCCTTTCCTCCGCCGGGGCTCAGCGGAGCCTGGGGCGGCGCGGTTTTTCAGCAGTAAATGAACTGCCAGGACCACGCACTGTGCTCCTGCAGCTTCACCCGTAATCACTTTAAAGCCCATCACGATCCCTCATTTTACAGCATGCTCGGGCCCTGGGCTCATATATCAAGGAGCCGAGTGCCAGTGACGGTCCGGTTGGGGCTGGAGAAGTAGGGACAGCGTCTGCCCAGGCTTCTCTGGGGCTACTGGCCCCCCCATCCTGGGGATGCATCGCCCAGGAGAACCCAAAAAGGAAGCAAAAGGGAGGGTGATAAGGCAGTCACCAGGGCCACAGGGCCAAGGCCCAGAGCGTCACCAGCGGTGAGCCAGGCCAGCGAGCACCGGGGCCTCTGCCCCCCGCATCACCCAGTCCCAGCACCTGAGACAAGCGCTTGGGGGGCCTGCCGCCGCCGCCCACTGGAGATCATGCAGAATGTCTCCCGGAACCCCATTCCTTGCACTCCCACATCCCATGGGACTCTGGTGAGGGCGGGGCTGCTGGGGCTCCAGGCCTGTGTGCACCCCCAGAGGGAAGCACCCCACCTCCACGCAGTGCAGGCAGCCAGGCTGGCCTCTCGTGAGCACCTGCTGGCAGGTGCTGAGGGGTTGTGGCCAGCAGCACCTGACTCCCCAGGGCCCTCCACAGGCTCAGTTCCTGGAATCTTCTGGGCGCATGGCATGGCACGAGACACGTAGCTCTTGCTGAAAATACTAAGAAAAGAACAGGGAGGCCCTCCCGTTTCTGAGACCCAGCCCCACCCACAGACAGAGACACAGAGGGACGAGGCCGTGGAGCCCCACGTCCCACAGGTGGCCGGCCCAGCCCGGGGGTCCTCCGAGTGTAAAATCAATCAGCGTGCTTGCCGCGCGCCTCCAATTCCAGAGCATGAAGCCATTCCTTGCCCTGCGGGGAGCTAATGTCCAAGGCGGGAAGGCAGAGTGCTGCCAGCCCTGCAGGGACCCGGCCCCCCGCTGCAGCCGCTCCGCGTGCCTGCGGTCCGCGAGGGCTGCCATGAAAAGCACAGGGCGCAGGAGTGCACGCACAGGGGCTGGTGTTTGTCCCTCCACAGCGCACAAGCCCCTGAACACGTGGCCGGCACGCACAGTGTGCCAGCTGCAGGTGTTTGCGGGCCGGGCCGGGGACCAGCTCCCCTCCTTCCTGCCCTGCCAGCCCCTGGCCTGCAGCCAGAAGCCCCAGAGGAGCCCCAGAGGAGCCCCAGGGGGGTATCGCATACCCGGGGCGTGACTCGGAGCTGCCCTACAGGGCAGCGGTCCGGTCTCCTCTGGCCCCGCCCACCCATCCTGGCTCCACCCTCCCACTCTGTTCCCACAGGTCCCCTCCTGGCCCCGCCCACCCGCCCTGGCCCCAGGCTCTGGAGGCCTTGGTCCGAGGTCCTGTGCAGGTCTCTGATATCTGCCTCACAGAGTCCCTGGGGCTTGTTTGTTTGGGGCTCGGGTGCCGACTGGGGGGACCCAGGCCTGAAGGCATGTTGTGTGGCCAGTCACACGGGAGTGGTGGCTGCCTCCTTTGCCAGACCCCGTGGACTGTGGAGGATAGAACCTAACCCGACATGTGGGCACTTGAAGCCTAGGCCAGCCGGACCAGGGCGCACCCACCACCCTGAGCCCCAGGGAGCGCCCAGTGAGTGGGCTGCGGGATTGTGGGGAGGGGCCATGCATCTCCCCAGAGGCGGTGAGGGGCAGGAGATGGGCTGGGTGTTGGGACAGGCGGGTCTAGGGGCCTGGAGAGTTTCTAGGGAGGCTGGGCGGAGGGGCGTGGCCTGGACCCACACGTCTAGGCTGGGGGGCAGGTAAGATCATTGTCAGCTTCACAGGGTGGGGTGGAGAACTGTCTGCAGGAAGCTGAAGCATACTTGGCGCCTTCCCTGCCCCCGCCCCCCTGCCACCCCCCACCCCCCCGTCACCCCGCAGTCCACCTAGGAGGCTGGGCTGAGCTCAGGTAAGGGGCGGGGCTCCCGGAGGGTGGATACAGGTGGGGCTGCCTGAAGGAGGAAGCTGTGCCGGGGCCCCTGGGAGCGCTGGAGGCCGCGGAGGAGGGAGGGAAGCTGGCCAGCGCCCGGAGCACCGCGCCCCGCCTGCGCGCGCGTCTCCAGTGATTTGGAAGTGTAGAAAATGGGATTATCCAGGAACAGATGTGCACGAAAGGGGTGAAATGGAAAGTGTTGCCGTGGCGCCCGCCTGTGATTACCTCTGCCACTGTGCGCCCCAGCCCCCCCAGCGCCTCCCGGCGCGCGGAGCCCTGCCGCGGCGCCTCATTGAAATTGAATTGATACTTTGTGAACTTCATTTGTGAATAATGTGATCTGACAGGGACAAATGTGACGGGGGATTGTTTTCAAACCGACTCCAAATGAAACTTATTATTGGGTAAATACGGACGCCTTTGTCTGGCCTCTCCCTCCCCTCCGCCTGTGGCCTGAATATGTATCAGCCCCAGTAATTGAATTGATGAGCAGGGTGGGGGTACAGGCGGTGGCCTCCCCAGGCCAGGGCGGCTGTGGCGAGGCCCGCAGGCCGCCCTGCCCGAGCACCCGGGGCGGCCCTGCGGCCGTCAGGCCTCAGATGTCCTACATATTAATTTCCCTTCCCGAGCGTTCGCCGTGCGCAGCTCAAACCCAGTTAGCGGGATTGATGAAGGCGGCAAGAGGATACGACGCACGCTGATTCCACCTTTTCAGCTTCGATTAGCTCAGCGCGGGCTCAGTCCCGTCAGAGCTCCATTACGCTGCGGGGGCGGGGGGGGGGGCACAGGAGGTGAGCCCAGGACGGGTCTAGGAAGGCTTCAGTGCCGCCCATTATCCCTCCTGCCTCCAGGCTTCCCCGCTGGGCGTGCAGGTTGCACAGGGCAGCCACGGGCAGCCCAGGCCCGTGCCCCCTCGCCCGACCCTCCTGGAGCGCTGGGCCTGGAGCCTCCAGCTGAGGCAGCCCTGCTCCCTGCAGAGTTCCCCCATTTGTCCCTTCTCCCTGGCCCACAGGCAGGGAAGGCTCAACGTCACTGTGCAGCCAGGAGACCCTGGGGTCCCAGATCCCCACCTGCTGCCACCGGGGTGAGCACTGGGTGACAGGAAGCAGCAGCTGGCCCCGCACAGCCTCACCCCTCTCTCCTTTCACCATCAAAACAAATTCCCAAGAGTGGGCCACGCTGGTGACCTGCCTTTTTCAGAATGGAAACTGAGTCTCAGGCTCCCCAAGCCCCCCTCCCCCACCTGGCCACCAACCCAGGACTCATGAAGGGGCTGTCCCCACCCCCGCACCCCACAACAAAGGAGCCCTGTTGTCCCTGGGAGGACAGGGACTAGCTGTGGGGGCAACTCAGGCTGGGGACAGACCCGTGATGCTGGCCGAGGCAGTGCATGTACAGGACCCCGCCTGTCACCCCACTTCCACTGTGGGGCTCCCCCTGGACCTGGATGCCCCACCCACCCCATGTCCCCACTATCAGGGCCAGGAGGAGGGCCATAAGCCTCACTCCTCCACCCTGATGGGTTTAGGGGTCCTTCCTATGGGTTCCCCACAAAGGAAGTAGCCCTGGGGTCCATCTGAATTCCCTAATATGCTGAGGGTCCTGCCAGCAGGACACTGGGGGTCTGTGGCTTGCACTGCAAGGGCCACAGCCCCTGACTATGGGCCACCACTGGGGGTCTGTGTCCAGCCTGCCAGACCTGGGTCCAAGGTCACACTGGCCCTGACTGTGTGTCCTTGGATGTGATGGCCCGTCAGCCAGAGGGACGTGTCAGCTGGGCAGCTGGGTGGGGTGCTACCCAAGAGGGGTGGGCTGCACCCAGGCCCCTCAACTCCACACCCCTCCCCCTCACTGGGGGGAAGATACAGTTAAAGCTCAGCCACCCCGACCCCAGGGGGTACAGGCCACAGGAAGGGCACCCGGAGTCACCCGGGCAGCTGGCCCTGCCCAAGACCAGGACGGAGTGTGCACAGCCTTTGGCAGCCCACGCCTCCTGCGGGCCCTTTTTCAAAGATTTTATCTGTTTATTTTTAGAGAGGGGAGGGGAGGGAGAAAGAGACGGGGAGAGACATCAATGTGTGGTTGTCTCTCAAGCGCCCCCTACTGGGGACCTGACCCACAACCCAGGCGTGTGCCCTGACTGGGAATCGAACCAGCGACTCTTTGGTTCGAAGGCCGACACTCAATCCACTGAGCCACACCAGCCAGGACCACTTCTTTGCTTTTTAATTCGACCCTCAGCGCACCCTAAAACCAACCGTCTTCGTGCACACGCCACACACTCAGCCGCCCCGCTCTCTCTGACCCACATCCCTCCTCTCCTGCCCGCCGCCGCCACTCGCCTCCCTCCCGTGACCTTCTGCCCTGGGGGTTTGCCTGTCCCCGTTTCACACAGTGTCAGGCCACACCCCGGGTGCTTGGGTGCCTTTCACCTGACCTGCCGGAGGGCCTTTGAGGTTCATCCGTCGGCAACAGGTGTCGGTGCTTCGCTCCTATTGCGGCTGAGTCACAGGCCGCTGCAGGGACAGCCACACTTCCAGCCACCGACGGGCGGTGGGCCACCTTCGGTTGTTGGGGGCAGGGCTGCTGCCCAGTTTGAGGGCAGCTTGCGCGTGAGCAACAGCAGGAGAGGGTGCGGAGCTCTGGGCCCCTGCAGGGCGGGGCAGGGCAGGGTTAACTCCCACCCTCCCTCCCCCTCCTCACCTGTGGCCACCCCCACCCTCTCGGCCCACTGACTCTGGCCCCTCCCCTGTGTGCCCCTCCCCTCTCTCCCCCTCTCCCCTCACTGGGCTCCCTCTGTGAGCCTGTCCTCCTGAGTCTTCTCAGCATCCCCGAGCAGGAGCCCGAGGCTGTCCCGGCCCCCCGCCCTCTGGGTGAGGCTCAGAACCCACGAAGTCCTGGGCTGCTGGCTGCTCACCTGCCCCCATCACCTGATACCTGGCCCCACCCTCCTTAGCGCACCTCAGACTGGCTCACCTCCGCAGGCCTTGCCCGGGGCTGCTTTCCTCCTCTTCCTCCTGTCCGAAAAATCCAGCTCTTCAGGCCCAGATTATGTCATTTCTTCCCAAAATGCTTCCTAGTTTGGGTTTTGTGCGGAACCCGTTTGTGACAAGCGACATAACAAAGTGGGACAAGCGCACTTGTGCTTGCTTTAGGCCTGTGATGCGGGCCAGGCCTCCCCGCCCACCGGCTCCCACCCCACTGGGCCCCACGCCTGTGTGTTCTAGCTGGACCAGGGCTCCTGGCAGGGGAGGCTGATTCCCCCCAGACCCAGGCCGCAGGAGCGTGGGTGTGTGGTTGGACGGATGGGCTGGTAGGTGAAGGATTGGTGGGTGAAGGGATGGGTGAGTGGATGGACAGAAGGAAGGATGTGTGGGTGAGTGGCTGGGTGGGTGCGTGAGTGGCTGGGTGGGTGGGTGGGTGGGGGGAAGTGTGGGTGGGGGAAGGATGAGAGAGTGGGTGGGTGGCTGGGTGGGTGGGTACATACATGGAAGGGTGGACAGACAGTCATTGGGAAATGTTGGACCAGCCCAAATCAAGGGACACTCGACACAACACTTGACCTTCAAACCACTCAAGGTCACGAAGGATGAGACAGGTCTGAGGGCCTGCCCCAGTCAGGGGGCCTCCTTCGGGGAAGGCCCCCCACGCAGGACACTGGTGGGGACCCGAGGGAGGTCCTCAGTTCAGCTGCCTGAACTGCAGCCACAGGCGCTCACACAAGGTGTCAGGTGGGGGACGAGGGCAAGGGGTGCACGGGACGTCCCCACGCTCTTTAAACCTTCTGTACAATCAGTTCACAGTAAAATGCTTTTTAAAAACTTGAAATGGCATCTGTGGTGGGTTGAGGGTTGTACGCCCAAAGGTGCTGACACCCTGACGCCTTACGTGATCTTATTTGGAAACAGGGTCTGAGCAGGTGATCGAGCAAAGATGAGGCCATTAGGGAGAGCCCCCGAGCCAGCACTTCGGTGTCCTCATGGGGAGGGGAAACCTGGACACAGAGGCACAGGGTGCCTACGAGCTGAGGATGACCAAGGTGCTGTCACCAGGACCCGGGGGAGAGGCGGGGCCAGACCTCCTCACCACCCGGGGGGCAGTGGCCCGCCCAAAGGGCTCCCAGATCAGCTCCCAGGGTCCAGAGATGAGCCTTCTGAGGTCAAGCCACCCACCTGCCCGGCTGTGGCTCTCCCCAGACCAACACAGAGAGGGGTTGGCGCCCCCACCGCCGGGCCAGCCACCTGACCACGGGGCTAGTCTTCACCCGACTGTGGGGATGGGGTGGAGAGGGCGACGGCCTGGGTGGGTGCCCCCAGGGGGCTGCATGGCCCCACGAAGCCCTCCCACTGGTGCACACCCCATTCGGTGTGGCCAGTGCTGTGGCCCCCACACAGGGGCCCTCTCCCAGCCTGCTGGTGACAGCCGCCCAGGACCAGACTGGCAGAGTGGCCTCCAGACTCTGTGCCCCGGCCCCAGGACCGTCCCCTGTGGCCACGCCTGTGCCCTGGTCCCGTGTGAGTGTTCTGCCTGACCGGGGGGTGGAAGGGGTCACAGTTTAACCCCGTCAGTGGCACCCTGGCGTGGGTGTGGGGAGACGGGACCGGAGGTGGCTGCCCCATTTTGGAGAAGGTTGTGTCCAGGGGCAAACTGGCCCTGGGCTGTCCATCCTCAGGCTCCTGTGCAGACGGACATGGGGCCACTGCAGGCCTCGGGGAGCTGCCCAGGGAGCCGCCCAGCCCGGGCTGTGAAGGGGATGCCGCCTGTTGACTTATCCAGTGCCCTCTGTGAAACCGCGGGGACATCACGGAGGCGCCGTGGACCGCTCCCCGGGCTGACAGCCTGTGACCTTCTGGTTCCTAACACACACTCCTGCTTGTCATCAAGAAGCTCACATTCCGGAGATGACTCGGAAATTCACAGGGCGGATCCCTCCCCTCCCAATGGCTTTTCCTTTTCAACCTTGAACATGCTGTCCAGCAAACCTCCGTGTTGGGAACAGCCCCAGGGCGAGGAGGGGGCGGCTCCGG
>PVIA01009812.1:0-57343 GCA_004024845.1 Tonatia bakeri | reverse complement strand
GGGAGGGGAAGGAGGGGGAGGAGGGGGAGGAGGGGGAGGAGGAGGGGAAATATGTTTCCATTTCTTTGTGTCTGCCTTGATTTCTTTCTTCAGTATTGTGTAGTTTTCTGAATATAGGTCTTTTACCTCCTTGGTTAGGGTTATTCCTAGGTATTTTATTTTTCTTGTCGCTATATGAAATAGGATTTTTTCCTGATTTCTGCTTCTGATGTTTTATTGTTAGTATACAAAAACACCTTTGATTTCTGGATATTGACTTTGTATCCCACTGCCAAATTCATTTATTAGGTCAAGCAGTTTTTAGGTGGAGTCTATAGGACTTTCTATAAACACTATCATGCCATCTGCAAACAATGACAGTTTTACTTTCTCCTTTCTGATTTGGATGCCTCTTCTTTCCTTTTCTTGTCTGATTGCTGTGACTAAAACTTCCAATACTATGTTGAATAGAAGTGGTGAAAGTGGACAACATTGTCAGAGATAATGTTTTCCTTTATTATCTTTCCCAATACTGATTATTTGTCTAGAACCTTAACACCCCTGGCTAGATAGAGTTGGAATTGTCTGAATTTGCAACAGGCTCACAGCCTAGCTCTCCTCTGGATCTTCCCTCCAGCTTCCATAAACTTTTCCTTTCCTGCACTCTAGCATGGCCTATCCAGATCTCCTTCCATACCTCAGGACAGCTAGAGCCTGTGGCTGATATCAGAAGCCTGTGGCTAGAGACTTGTTCCTGATCTTAGTGGAAAAGATTTTAGTTTTTGCCCATTGAGTATGATGTTGGTTGTAGGTCTCTCATATATAGACTTTATTATGTTGCAGAGTAGTCTTTCTATTTCCACTTTGCCAAGTGTTTTTATCATAAATGGGTGCTGTACATTATCAAATGCTTTTTCTGCATCTATTGATATGATCATGTGATTTTTGTCTTTGCTTTTGTTTATGTGATGTATTACATTTATTGATTTGTGGATATTGTACCATTCTTGCATTGCTCAGATGAATCCCACTTGATCATGGTGTATGATCTTTTTAATGTATCGTTGGATGCAGTTTGCCAATATTTTGTTGAGGATTTTAGTGTATATGTTTATAAGTTATAGACCTGAAATTTTCTTTCTTGGTTGTGTCTTTATCTGGTTTTGGGATTAGGCTGATGCTGGCTTCATAAAAAGAGTTTGGAAGTCTTTCATCATTTTGGATTTTTTGGAGTCATTTGAGGATAGAGGTTATCTCTTCCTTAAATGCTAACTATCAGAGAGATGCAAATTAAAACCACAATGAGATACCACTTCACACCGGTCAGAATGGCTATCATAAACAAAGCAACAAACAAGTGTTGGAGAGGTTGTGGAGAAAAGGGAACCCTAGTGCACTGTTGGTGGCAATGCAGGCTGGTGCAACCATTATGGAAAACAGTATGGAATTTCCTCAGAAAACTAAAAATGGATCTGCCTTTTGACCTAGCAATTCCACAGCTAGGATTATATCCTAAGAACCCTAAAACACCAATCCAAAAGAACCTATGCACCCAAATGTTCATAACACCACAATTTACAATAGCCAAGTGTTGGAAGCAACCTAAGTGCCTATCAGCAAGTGAGTGGATCAAAAAACTATGGTACATTTACACAATGGAATTCTATGCAGCAGAAGGAAAGAAAGAAAGAGCTCCTACCCTTTGTGACAGCATGGATGGAACTGGAAAGCATTATGCTAAGTGAAATAAGCCAGGTGGTGAAAGACAAATCTCACCTTTAACAGGAATCTAATCAACAAAACAAACAAACAAGCAAAATATCACCTAAGACACTGAAACAGAGAATAGGCTGACAGTGACCAGAGGGGAGAGGAGAGGGAATTTCAGGGGAGAGGGGTGAAGGGTTTGCAGTAACAAGTGTAAAGGGCATGGACAAAATCAAGGACGGAAGGTTGGAAACAGGAGGGAGGTGTGGAAGTCTGGGAGGGAGGTGGGCTGGGATGGGGGTAAAAGGTGGAAAACTGTACTTGAAGAACAATTAAAATAAAGAAAATATTTAGAGAAACAAAATAATGTAATGCCTAGGATAATGTTATATTTCTTCAGGTCAATTTATACTGCTTTTCATAGTCTTCTATGTTTCACTAGCAAAATCTGCAACACCTAAGTACAGTGTCAGAGATAAGGATGAATTAAAGCTTGACTTCAGTCCTTTTGAGGGTTCATTTAATTTTGGTTCAGCATTTCTCCTAGGAATTAGGAGGTCTAAGTTCTATCTACCCAAATGTATTGACAGCTTTCTTCATTTCTTAGCCTTCCAGTCACCTTTTCTAGGACTGAAAGATAACTCTAGGAGATAAACTTTTCAAATTCCAGGCTTATTTGGGGTTTCTTCTCCCAGATCTTGCTCTTGTTTCTTCATTGCCTTATTAGCTTTCTGATAACTTTAAACAGATACTTAAAAATACATTTTGTCTAGCTTTTCTATTTATTTTTATTGAGGAGAAAGATCCAAATTACTTAGTCTATATTCCTGGAAGTCCAAGTTCTCATAGCCAAGCTTGTTGCAGTGCAAGACTATACTTGCCAATATGGAGATACCCTCAAATCTTTCTAATTATAGCAATTAAAGACTTCAAGCAGATGGATTTCATGAAATTGTTAAACAGATGCTAAAGACTCAAAAGACTCTGAGCATTTATATTAGCATTGCTTGATTAAGTTAATGAATCCTTTAAAAACAGAAGTTCAGACCACTATCCTTAAGCAAACTTGTGGTGGCAAGGTTTTACCTTACCTACAGAAAAATAAATTTAGATTCTCAAAGCCAAACAGAATTTGGAAGGAACATTCCACACCCTGAGCTCATATCATCTAAGGATTTGCGCTCCCTGTCCCATGTGCAATGCTTCTGCTCCCAAGAGATCCCATACTCTGAGAGTGTCTTCCAATGAAAATAAATCCAGTGTCAGTCTTGACACTCACCCCATCCCAGAATTTCTCACACAGGTGATATCAGCCCACATGCTTTCTCCCTCTCTACCTATCTATTGCAATTCAGAATATATACATTTAATTAGTTAAGCTTTACCTCCAACCTGTAAATAGTGGAGAAATATCAGATTTATATGGTGGCTAAATAACAAGGGTTTTCCCAAGAGACTCCATTATGGTGAAAGAGGGTAATTGTAATTTTCAGCTGTGAGTAATTGTACATAATATAACCCTAAATGATTTTTCTTCTGTAATTTCATTAGAGTTTAGAAATTTAATTAGATTTTGAATCACTCTGAAATAAAGTAGCAAAACACCAAGAGACTGAGAGAGGTGGTTATTTTGTCCTTTGAGGCTACATTCTTGGTCTCAAATTGGCATGTCTTCATTAGGAGGAAGTTTGCAGAACTTCTTGATATATTATTGTCTTTCAGAATGGACTCTGAATATGTCTTTCGAGAGTATTAGAAGAGTACACAATTATTATGCACACTCTTCTTGAGGTTTAAGATCATCTGCCTTGCATATACTTAATAAAAATATGTCTCTAAAGTTGTTTAAGACACTATGAAGATAGGAAAGATGTTCCTTGAATGCCCCAATGCTGTTCCTGGATTATTAGCAACTACCTGTACATTATGATGCAGTGAGGAGCTGTTTGCTTAACTTTAATGATTATGTAGGGTTTATGGTTATTTTTATTGCTACCACATATGAACTGTCATGGTGGCTGTAATTAGAGGCAAGCTAAAGTGTTACTGTTACAGTCCTCTGGGACTGGGGAGAAACTACTTCCTTCTTATCAACTTTGCCTCTGCAAGAGTTGGGAAAAAATGGAATCAAACTGAATGAACAATTTTTAACTCAAAACAGGGTATGAGACAGAAAAAAATATTTAAAAATTTAAAACTTCAGGCCAGCAGCTTCCACTTAACAAAGTTGCAAGGAAACAATCTTCTGATCCCCAAAATTAGAAGATTTAATTCTCTAAAGGGCCATTGCCTACATCCTTTCCCCAGTTCTACTGTCCATGTGGCACAGTGATGGCAGAAATGCTCTAAAGGGTATACGTATATCTCTGCCACACTGTTGCTGCCTTTACTCAAATATCCTCTTTGCACCTCAGTCTGGGTGCTCAAAAAGTCAGAATGAACTTAAGTGTGTATAGAAAACAGCCCAAAGACTCTGGAAGCCCCTGTGCTGCGAAGAAAGTCAGAAACACTGTAATATGGAGTGGGTTAAAAACTCCATAGTCAGTATGAGTAAAGTGGAATGGCTTGAGTAGGATGCTTAAGGCACACTCATGGACTCAGAAGAACTGAGAGTTCTGTGGTATGTATATGAGGGTCCAAGGGGGCACTAGGAAAGAGGGGGATTCTAGAGAAAGGAGAGGCATGGGAGGAGCTCCTGTGGACAGTGGAACCAGGGAGTGGGAATCTGGGCCTGGTAAGAGCAGAGCTGCAGATGTTTCTACAAGGGCTGCTCACCTGTGACAGACAGACTCTGGGCAGTAGCAGATAGAAGAACACAATACCTGGCTCCACCTTCAACCACACAAACTATACTGGTTCACTACCCACCTTCTCTTCTGGATTGTGAGCTCTCTGAGCAGTCAGGATGTATCAGATTCATTTTGTTTCCACTATGCACACAGTAATTCCTGGTACACAGCAGGGGTTCAATGACTGTTGAATGAATGAATGAATGGATGGATGAATGAATGAAAGAATGAATGAACGAACGAACAAACAACAAACAAACAGGATCAGAATGTAACAAAGTAAAAGAAGCCAAAGCCATTACTATAAAGTGGGACCTGTAGTCAGGACCTACTTGAGAAAGTCAGTGGGTAATTTTAAACAAAATTTTCTAAAATGGATGTACTTTTTGACATGCAAACTGTACTGCTGAGGATTTTTTCTAAGAAAACAACCTTAAAGATGGAAAATAGTCCTATGCACAAATATAATTAAAATAATGAAAAATTAGACAAATGTTCAACAAGGAACATACCAAATCAGAACACACACACTTACTAGGATACCGTGCTACTTAATAACAATAATTTTTACAAAGTTATAACATGGAGAGCTCATTTGAGGAGAAAACGACATACAAAATTTGCACAGAATGATCACAAAAACACATAGAAGAAAAGACTGTAATGAAACAAACCAAAATGACAAGAATAGCTGTATTTGGGCTATAAACCTATAGGATAATCAATATCTACTCCTCCCAACATTTCTGCATTGTTCAAACTTTTATTAATGCCACAGCAGTGGTTCCACTTCTAAAATTTCCCACAGCCGAATCCATCTCAGTTGCTACCAAATGCCTGCCAACCAACCTCCTAGCAAGCAGGCTTTGCAAGAAAAAAAAATTTCCAGGAAATTTTTTACTGAGTTTTTCATAGGTGAACCATTTCCTGTGTTCAACCCATGGGTAACTTCTGCTCACAAAAAACTAAATCCAACCTTGTTAAGAATGTACAGCAACTCTGAGTCATGAAGCTGAAGGAAGCTTTATGTATTTTTCCCTTGCTTTTAAGATTTTGTCCCATTTTATTTCATGCACACCACTGAGGCTTCATTTGCATCAGACTTCTGCCTTAGGTCCCAGCTGGGACAATTATTTACCACTTATCTGCATCCTTCAGTCATTTCCAGTGGAATTTAATGTTCTCATCACATCCTGCTCTGAGCTTTGGCTGCTTCTGAGCAGTTGAGAAGAGTTTTCTCCAGCATCAGACATCAGCTTCTAGGTGGCTCCTGTGGCTCCTGGATGAACTTACCCTTTGCTGTCCATGGAGGTCACCTCACCAACCACTGAGTCAGCCATGGGTCTTGCCTCAGGCCATTTTATCTTGGAGGAACCAGAAGACAAGAGCAGTCAGTGTCAGAGGAGCCTGCTGAGGGAATGAGATGGTGAGTCAGTTGTGAGTTCTAATCAAAGTTGGGGGTTGGGGCACCCAAGGGAGGAAGCAGAGTCTACAATCAGAAAGTCTAGACAGGCAGGAAGAAGTGAGTGATGTTGGACTGAAGTAACATCTCCCTGGAAAAACAGAGAAAGCTGAACACTGTCCTAAGTTTCTGGGGCTGAGATCTGGAGGGTCGAGGCCATTCTTGAGGCCTGAAGAGGGTTCTAGGACTTTTCATCTAAAAAGTACTGGTTCTGAGTTCTAGCTCTGTCCTTACAGGCTGTATCTGAGAGTGAGGTGCACAGTGACATAGCAGTAACCAAGGTTGTCCTACGGGGCTGTCAGTCCAAGAAGGGAAGCTTCATTGTATATATTCAGAAGCCCTGCCTTGGAGCTCAACTTCCTGGGTCCCAGTCTGCACATCCTCACTCTTACGGTATCACCTAAGGCAGGTGACATTACCCACCAAGGCCTCAGTTTTTTCATCTATAAGAGCAAGATGATGATCCCAGTAAGATCTGCCTAACATTGAGTAAACTGACACACTAAGGTGATTGAAACTATACTTGCCACACACTGATGTTCACTCTTTGACCTGGTACAGTGTCTAGCACATGGCAGGAATACCTCACACTGATACTTCCTGACCTCAGTCCTCATTGACTTCCCAGCTACCTCAGAAGAAGAGCACACCTATGCTTCTGTCCTCCTAGTTCCTCCTGGCCCAAATCCAGCTGTGCCTGGTGTGACTATTCTTGTGCTTTCGCCTTTTAAAGCTGGGCAGCTTTAGCTCCTGGTGGCCCACCTGCAGCTGTCTGGCCTGGCTGTTATTGACCAGAAAAAAGGAAATTCACAGACACCTTGCACCAGGGCTGGCTCAGCCTTGGAAGCAATAGCCTTCTCTCCAAACACAGACAACTAAATATTGGTGACAAAGACCCTGGGCCCAGTTACGCCATATCCTCCCTGACACCTTTTCCTACCATGGCCCCTACAAGACCTGCAGTCACAGAAGCATAGGAGGCTTGCAGCTGGCTCTCCATGACAAACCCCTAGCCCACTCCCAGGCTTCATGGGAACCAAGTTCCTCAGTGGCCTTTTCTCTTCTCCCTCAGGAGAGCCAAAGTCAGGCTTCCATCTCATCCATCTTTGCTCCTGGTGTCAGCACAAGGCAAAGCGCAGGACCCCAGCATACACTCAGGCACCCCACCAAGTTCTGCACAAGCAAGTCCTGAGCCAGATGGGGGTACTGTTGGGAACCACCTTGCCTGGTTTCAGAAGCTGTAACCCACCATGGCTAAGGCTGAGTAAAAAGACCTTTGGACCATAAGCTGTTAAGGAGACAAAAGCTTATCCCCTCTCTCATAATCATCTGCTTGGTCCAAGCAGATGACTGGTTAGACAATGATGGGTAAGATTCCTCAAGGGAGGAACGACCTAAGACAGGCATAGCTGTGAAGGGACCATCAGGGAAGGACTTAGGGGACTATAGAAAGGGGGTGATGGACCTTCACCCCTTAGCTTTGTTATAGCCTGAGTCCTCATTCTGTCTGTAAGAAGTCTCCTAATCTCTTGGCTGCCTTACTTCTCCTGCTTGACTTAAACCTAAAACAATGCCAGAAGTGGGTGTGGCTCTGTACTGGAATGGGCAGTCAGCCCAGTGCAGGGGCAATCAGGCCTAAGAAAGAATGCATAAAATCCTGTGAAACCTGCTTTGTTAAGAATGCCTTCAATTTAAATGTTAAGGGTCCAACCATAAAATGAGTTTGTTTCCCAAAGTTTTATGGCCCTTTGGCTAACTGACTCTGACTCAGAATAAGCCCTCAGAATAGTTCTTTGAATGTTATCTATTGTTTGATCGTTACTGCCTGACAATGATTGATGAGCTTTCCATATACACTCTGTATTCCTATGCAAACTAAACCCAATAAAAACCCGTTGAGAAAGAGACTTGAGGTCCTTCTCTGTGAGATTGGTCAGCCTTTCTCTCCAAGAAAATCTTGTCTTGGTAGATTTATTCTCATCCTCAGCAGCTAGGAGGGCTCTGTGGGATGGAGCTCCCCCACAGGGTACCTTCCCCATCCTCCACACAGTTCTCATGGAGGGAGGTCTACTCTAATCAACTAGACCCGAAAACAGTCCAGGTCATCAGTAATGCAGAATACTGGGAGCAGCAACGCTTGGCGACATAACTCCCACAGCAATTCCTTTGATGCCTTGTACACTCCACAGGGCCGGAAGCCATTTACCTGCAGCATGGGGTTTGTGACAGTAGTTTTCAGGGTGCATTTGTTTTGCCTTCCTCCGCAGAGAGGGTGTGGTGAAGAAGCAAGTGCTGTGAATCTATTTTCTAATAGGAAAGATGGTGGGTACTAACTGAATTTGCCATATAATTGTCTCAGCTATCATTTTACCCAGTGGACTTGGAGTCAGGTATACAGAAACTGCTTCCATTTCAAAGGCAGGAAATGGCTGGTAGGCTTATAGTCAGTCATCTCAGACTAGGCAGGAAGGTGTCTGAGCAAGAAACCTAGAGACCTGAGCTAAATTCTCAAAGAGCAGATGTTGGGTTCAGCCCCACTCACCCTTCCTGAAAATCAATGTTCTCCATTGGGAAGGAAATTGATAACAGTTCCAGGATGGACTTATTACAAGCTTCTGCTTAAATAATTTTATTCAATCATATTTTTTTCAGATTTTATAAAATTATACCAAAGAAAAAATATATATGTACATTTCTCTATTTAAAGGTCTTGCAGCTTGGTTCAGGTTTTACTGCTTTGTGCAGTGTTCTCTGTGAGTCCTCCCAGCCCCATTTTAACAGCATGTGTGTGACTGGGTTCTCAAGAGCTAAGTCTCAATTTTCCTTCAGAGTTATGCATGGAGAGGCCAACCCCAAGGAGATCAGGACCTCCAGTCACAGTGGTTAAGAAGATGCACAGCCCTGAGACATTGGAATCTGAACCCTCGTGAGGCTTTCCCATTAGGTGGGATTGGGGAAGAGTCACTCTGCCAAGAGTCTGAGAGACAGTGAGCACCTCTTCTCCGCACAGCCTTGATGAATTATTTCCAATAGTTCTGGGAGGCACAGATGGAAGATCTCAAGAGTGGGCTAGAGAGGGCTGGGGGATTTGTCCATATCAACAACAACAAAAGGAAACAAAAAACATATCTGGGCATGTCTGTCTTCAAAACTTGTGTCATGCTTCAAAGGAAAAACATTGTTTAAAAAATCAGTAAAAGGGTTAGATTGAGGATAACTTCTGTTTCCTGGGTGTTTCATAAAAGGCAGCTCTTAGAATAAAGCATTATTTCTATTTATATTTACAAATGCAACTTGGAACAATTTGGTCACTTTGAGTGGCTCTTCACATTCCTGGAAATAGCTCTAGATATCTCCTTTAGTAATTGCTAGATGGAAAAATGAGAGTTGTAGAGTTTGGTGAATGTAGAAATGAGACTCTATTACTGCTGAAACTGAGTAGCTCACACCTCTGGTTCCATGATGTCCTTTGAACAACAGAATTCTCTTTGTTTGGAAGTGCGTCACCAACCTACCTGAAGATCTGGCAGGGACCTTGTTTTCCACATATGCTGCATGCATATTTGTTCAGGAGGATGCAGACCATGCCTTTGGACTCAGGTCACAGAGGACCTAGGAATGCTTCAGTTTTGGCCTTTACCACTTTAGACTCCTTGCATTGTCTATCATTATACTTATTCATCAGCTGTAGTGACAGTGTGTACCCTGAAGGTAGGGACAGGGTGTTACACATAATAAATGATTATTTTGGTATTAACTGATTTTCTACTTCAAGGGAAAAAACACTATAAAGTACTGCCACTGTGAGCTGGCACTGTTATAGTTCTTTATTTACAGGACAGTATCTGAGGGATAGAGATTTTACCTCCCCAGGGTCACACAGTTAGTGGGCAGAAAGGCAGCAGAACTGGAATGCAAACCCAGGTGATCTGATCTAGAAGCCAGATCTTAACCACTATTCTAGACCATCTCTAAAAAAGGTTAGGGATACCATATCTAATATCATCACAGCATCCTGAGCACAATGATGGTCTAGAAAAATATTTTTCAACCCAAATTATTGTATTCCTAACAAACTGTTTACATTATCTACTAAAAACTTCTGGAGTAATAGGAAAGATTAAAGCTCACTAGATGGTGTGGAGAAAGGTTTAGTGTTGCCAGTTGATGGGTACTAATCCAAATAATTCAAATAATCCAAATAATTTTAAGTTGTCATCAACCATCCTTTATCCTTATTCTGGCTCTATTTTCTGATCTCTAAAGTGGAACAATAAAGATGGACTCAAGGGGAAGTGGTTAATATGAACAGGATAAATATCAATAAGCCTACACCTACACACATCAAAGTAAAACAATAGTAAATAAAATACAAACAGAAAACATATGAAGAAGCCAGAAGGGCAAATAAAGACTCATTACATTAAGAGCTAACAACAATAAGACTAATACTGACTTCTCAATTGAAATGTTGGGAGCCAGATGACAATTCTAACCTCAAAGTCTGAAGGAAAATAAAATACAGACATAGAATTCTATAGCCAACAAAACTATCTTTCAAAAATAAAAGCAAAATAATGATATTTTCAGCCAAACAAAAACAGAGAATTGACCATCAGTGGACTGAACACTTAAGGAAATACTGAAATGTCTTCTTTTGACAGGAAAATGATTCCAGATAGAAGCAGAGAGATGGAAAGAAGAGAAGAAGAAGAAGAAGAAGAAGAAGAAGAAGAAGAAGAAAGAGGAGGAGGAGGAGGAGGAGGAGAAGGAGAAGAAGAAGTAGGAGAAGGAAAAGAAGAAGTAGGAGGAGGAGGAAGAGGAGGAGGAAGAGGGAGAGGAGGAGGGGGAGGGGAAGAAGAAGGAGGAAGAAGAAGAAAGGAAGAAGAGGAGGAGGAGGAGAAGGAGAAGAAGGAGGAGGAGGAGAAGGAGGAGAAGGAGAATAAGAAGAAGAGGAAGAGGAAGAAGAAGAAGGAGGAGGAGGAGAAGAAGGAGGAGGAGAAGGAGAAGAAGAAGAAGAGGAAGAAGAAGAAGGAGGAGGAGGAGAAAAAGAAGAGGAAGAAGAAGAAGGAGGAGGAGGAGAAAGAAGAAGAAGAAGAACAGAAAAAGAAAATATAAGTAAATATAGATGACTCTTGACTCTTTAAAACAATAATAATAATGCTTTGTGGGATTTAAATAGGTATACAATTGAAATGCATGAAGTAAAACACATAAGGCAGGGGGAGTAAATAAAACTAAAGAGTAACGTTTTCACATTGTACAGGAAGTGATAAAGGTGTCAGTGATGCATATTAAAGTCTCCAGGGTAACCACCAAAATAAATAAAATAGTATATAAGAGACTTTCTAGTAAAGAGGAAAGAAAGAAATAATTTAAAAATAGTTAATAAAAAAGAAGACACAAAGGGGAGGAACAAGAAGCATGAGACAAGCAGAACAAGTAGAAAAGAGTGGAAAAGGCTAGTTATAAACCTAAATATTGGCTAATGCAATAAGTGGAAATATAAAAATATTTCAATTAAAGCCCTGGCTGGCATAGCTCAGTGGATTGAGCGCGGGCTGCGAACCAGGCATCGCAGGTTCGATTCCCAGTCAGGGCACATGCCTGGGTTGCAGGCCATGTCTCCCAGCAACCGCACATTGATGTTTCTCTCTCTCTCCCTCTCCCTTCCCTCTCTAAAAATAAATAAATAAAATCTTTAAAAATAATAAAAAAATATTTCAATTAAATGACAGATTATCAGACTACAAAAAAAGACTACATTGCTTACAAAACACATACTCTGTATGGCACAAAACAGTTAAAAGTAAAAGGATGGAAAATATGCCATGCAAACATAAACCAAAAGAAAGCTGAGGTAGCTGTATTAATATCAGATTTGGGGACAAGAAGTATTATTAGAAACAGAGAAACATTTCATAATAAAAAAACTTTCACCAGGAAAATATAGTAATCTTAAAATTTTACATCTAACAACATAGCCTCAAAATATATACAATAATAATTGACAGAACTAAAATGGAAATAGGCAAACCCACAGTCATAGTGAGAGATTTTAAAACATCTCACTCAGTGACCAATTGGCTAATATAGAATATGGCTACCAGTATTTCAAAGCTGTTACCAACCCTAACTTTGAAGGGACGGGAGAAAGAAGTAGTGACAAGAATCCAGAAGGAGATAGTCATGTAGAAAGGTTCACTTTTTTTTTTTAAAGATTTTATTTATTTATTTTTAGAGAGGGAAGTGAGGGAGAGAGAGAGAGAAACATCAATGTGCGGTTGCTGGGGGACATGGCCTGCAACCTAGGCATGTGCCCTGACTGGGAATCGAACCTGCGATGCCTGGTTGAAAGGTTCACTTTCAGAGAGGAGTTGTGACCTTCATCAACACACAAAGATGAGGGCAACTGAAAATAAACACTCTGACCTCTCTATCTTCCCTCTAATTCCTCTGATCTTCCAGAGTTCCCCATTGGCCAAGTACAACTGAAAATCATCAATCTGGTCCCTAAAGATCAGCCTCCCTGGGAAGAAGTGGGGTGGAGGGGATGGACAGTGCAGCTGGGGGTGGGGAATAAAGAAAGATATTTAGCGCAGGTGTGCAAAAATAAAACTTACTTTCTACCACTCAATTTAATTTTGACTCCCTATTCCCATTCTATCTTTTACAGACTTTATTCTATTTGCTTTTCTATAAACTTAGGATACATTCAATTTCCCATTATGAAGTAAAAATTTAGTCATCTCAGGATATTTTCCTTTTCAGGATTTCTGCCCCCCCTTTTTATGGTTTCTCATTGTTTAGGGCTTGATGCAAAACTTTGGGTTCTACAAGTCACAGGAGTAAAAGGAGGAATGTGCCCTCTTATTGGTGTCAATCTCTGAGGTGGTCTCCTTCTTTCAATAGTATTCATCCCACTAGGTCCATGACATGGCCTGTGTATGATGTTCCCTTCAGTGATGGCTTGCCTGGTCTGCAGTACTAATGTATTGCCCATGAAGCTCCCTGGGGATGGAGACTGCTGACATGTAGCCATATCTCCAGTCAGTCCCTAGTAGACACTTTGCTAACTACATTTTTCTATATGTATTCTCTTATCTCAGCCATTATATTCTGTACAGACCCACCATAGTGTTTCAGTATTTCTTCTCAACTTCCATGTTCCACTTAGGGAACCACTGAAAAACATGAGATGCTCTCATGAGCCTTGAAAACCTAGGGGATATATTGAAAAAGGGAACTAACCAGCATTTTAATATTTGCTGAAGGGACTGCTTTAAGAAGATGTAGAAAAAGAATAAGAGGGGAACACAGGTACAAAGGGGGTAAAATGACAATGAATAAGTACCTATCAATAATAAACTTAAATGTAAATGGATTAAATATTCCAATTAAAAGATATGCAGTAGCTGAATTAATAAGAAAACATGACCTGAACATGTGCTGCTTACAATAGACCCACCTCAGAAAAAAATACCTACATAGACTGAAAGTGAAGGGTTGGGAAAAAATATTCCAAGCAAATGGACAGGATAAAAAAAGATAGGGTAGTCATATTATTTCAGACAAAATACACTTCAAAACAAAGATTATAAAAATAAACACGGAAGAGCACTTCAAAATACTCAAGGGAAGAATTCATCAAGAAGACATAATTATTGTAAACATATATGCACAGAACATAGGAGCACCCAAATATATAAGGAAAACCTTTGAGGACTTCAAGAAAGATATAGACAGTAACACATTTATACTAGGGGATTTGAACATCCCACTGTCAACAATGGATAGATCTTTCAAACAAAATATCAATAGCATCAACAAAAATATTGTGGAACTAAATGATACATTAGACCAAATGGACTTAACTGATATAAATAGAACTTTTTATTCCAAAGAAGCAAAATACACATTCTTTTCAAATTCACATAAAACATTTTCAAAGAAAGACCACATTATAGGACACACAAAAAAAGCCTCAACAAATTCAAGAGAATTGAAATCATAGCATGCATTTTCTCTAACCACAAGGGCTTGAAGCTAGAAAGTAACTTCAAGAACAAAACCTCAAAAACATCCAGATTCATGGAAACTGAATAGCATGCTATTAAACAATGAATGGATCAATAACAATACCAAGGAACAAATCAAAAAGTTTCTGGGAACAATGAAAATGAATTCATAACAGTCCAAAACCTATGGGACATAATGAAAGCAGTCATGAGAGGGAAGTTCCTAGCAATACAGGCCTAACACAAAAGGTGGAAACATTTCAAATAAATGATCTAACCCTACATCTACAAGAACTGGAGGAACAACAACAAACAAAGCTCAGAGCAAGTAGAAGGAAGGAAATAATCAAGATCAGAGCAGAACCAGGAGCTGGTTCTTTGAAAAGATAAACTAAATTGACAAGCTTTTAAGCAGACTCATCAAGAAAAAAAGAGAGAGGACCCAAAGAAATAAAACCATAAATGAAAGAGCAGAAATTACAACTGATACTACAGAAATACAAAAGATTGTAAGAAATTACTATGAAAGACTACATGCCAAGAAAATTGAAAACTTGGGTGAAATGGACAAATTTCTAAAAAAATATAATCTTCCCAAACTGAATGAATCAGAATATCTGAACATACCATAACAGTTGACAAAATTGAAGCAGTAATCAAAAACCTCCAGGCACACAAAAGCCATGGACTGGATGGTTTCTCAGGAGAATTTTACAAAACATTTAAGGAAGAGCCAACCCCTATCCTTCACAGACTATTCCAAAAAATCCAAAATGATGGAAGAC
Organism: Tonatia bakeri; assembly: GCA_004024845.1. Classification (NCBI taxonomy): domain Eukaryota; kingdom Metazoa; phylum Chordata; class Mammalia; order Chiroptera; family Phyllostomidae; genus Tonatia; species Tonatia bakeri. The sequence continues at coordinate 42,603 of PVIA01009812.1, read as the reverse complement.
TCCCAAATTCCTTTTATGAAGCCAACATCATCCTGATCCCAAAACCAGATAAAGACATAACAAAGAAACAAAACTTCAGGCCAATATCGCTAATGAACATAGATGCCAAAATCCTCAACAAAATATTGGCAAATCACATCCAGCAATACATTAAAAAGATCATAAACCATGATCAAGTGGGATTCATCTCAGCGATGCAAGGGTGGTGCAATAATCACAAATCAATCAATGTAATACATCACATAAACAAAAGCAAAGACAAAAATCACATGATCACATCAATAGATGCAGAAAAAGCATTTGATACGGTACAGCACCCATTTATGATAAAAACACTCAGTAGCATGGGAGTAGGAGAATACCTCAACATAATAAAGGCCATGTATGAGAAACATACAGTCAACATCATACTCAACAGGCAAAAACTAAAAGCTGTCCTGCTAAGATCAGGAGCAAGACAAGGATGTGTACTTTCACCACTTCTATTCAACATACTATTGGAAGTCCTAGTCACAGTGATTGGACAAGAAAAAGAAATATAAGGCATCCATATTGGAAAGAAAGAAGCAAAACTATTATTGTTTGCAGATGACATGATAGTGTATATAGAAAACTTTAGGACTTCCGGCCAAGATGGAGGCATAGGTGGATGCACTGTACCTCCACGCACAACCAAACTAGGGACAACAACAATTGGGAAACAGAGTAACATCCAGAGATGACAGAAAATTGATCTGAATGGAAGTCGGACAACCAAGAAGTTGAATTAGACCCATGCATTCAGACTAGTAGGAGCGGCAGAGAGGAGCAGCCTGGAGCGGGTCAAGGCTTGGAGAGCAGAGAGTGGTGGGATCGAGTGCATAAGGCATCCAGGGCACACGAGACCACAGCGGGTGGACCCTGAGTGCGCAGGCAGCAGCTGGCAGACCCCGGCCCAGGGGTGGCAACGGGCAACTGGAAGACCCAGTGAGGTGGTGATTGTAAAGCAAGGCAGCACAAGCAACCCAGGATCATAGCGCTGGGAAATAGAGCCTCAGGACACTGATTGAGGTCACCTGTGGGAGTTGAGGCACACGGAGAGACACCCAGCCTCACAGAGGAGGTTCTTGGAGGGTCCCAAGGTGTGCACAAGCCCACCCACATTGGAATTGGCACCAAAGGGGCCCAGTTTGCTTGGGGGAAGTAGCAGAGGGGACTGAGTTCCCACAGAGAATGGAGCAGTCACCATTGTTTCCTCTCAACCCTGCCCCCACATACAACCTCATAACCCAGTGACTGGGGTGCCTAGCCCTGCTGAACACCTAAGGCTCCACCCCTTACTGTAATGGATGCAACCAGACCAAAAAAGAAAGAGAGAGAGAGAGAGAGATTGAAAGAGAGAGAGAGATGGCTCAAACAGAAGAACAAATCAAAGCCCCAGAACCCATCATTTTAAGCAACCGAGAGAGAGCCAACCTATAAGATGCACAGTTCAAAACATTAGTGATCAGGATGCTCACAGAATTGGTTGATTTTGGTCACAAATTAGATAAACAAATGCAGGCTACAATAAGAGAAATGAAGGAAAATGCACAGGGAACTAATAGGGATGGGAAGGACACTGGGACTCAGAACAATAGAGTGGACCAGAAGGAAGAAAGAAACAACCAAACGGGATAGAATGGAGAAATAAGAATTCAAAAAAAATGAAGAGAAGCTTAGAAACCTCCAGGACATCTTTAAATGTTCCAACATCCGAATTATAGGGGTACCAGAAGGGGAAGAGGAAGAGCCAGAAATTGAAATCTTATTTGAACAAATAATAAAGGAGAACTTCCCCATTCTGGCAAAGGAAACAGACTTCCAGGAAGTCCATGAAGCTCAGAGAGTCCCAAAGAAGTTAGACCCAAGAAGGAACACACCAAGGCACATCATAATTACATTAGCCAAGGTAAAAATGAAGGAGAGAATCCTAGAAGCAGCAAGAGATAAGGAGACTGTAACGTACAAAGGAGTTCCCATCAGACTGTCAGCTGATTTCTCAAAAGAGACCTTACAGGCAAGAAGGGGCTGGAAAGAAGTATTCCAAGTCATGAAAGGCAAGGGACTACATCCAAGATTTCTCTATCCAGCAAAACTTTCATTTAGAATGAAAGGGCAGACAAAGTGCTTCTCAGGTAAGGCCAAGTTAAAGGAGTTCATCATCACCAAGCCCTTATTTTATGAAATGTTAAAGGGGCTTATCTAAGAAAAGAAGATTAAAAAAATGTGTGTAGTAAAATGACAGCAAACTCACAATTATTAACAACCACACCTAAAACAAAACCAAAAGAAACTAAGCAAACAACTAGAACAGGAACAGAACCACACAAAGGGAGATCACATGGAGGGTTAGCAATAGGGGAGTGGGAGGAAGAGAAAATAGGAAAAGGTACAGAGAATAAGTAGCATAGATGGTAGGTAGAAAATAGACAGGAAGAAGGCAAGAATAGTATGGGAAATGTAGAAGCTAAAGAACTTATGACACATGGACATGAACTAAAGGGGGGGAATGTGGGTGGGAGAGGGTGTACAGGGTGGAGGGGAGTGAAGGGGGGAAATAGGACAACTGTCATAGCATAATCAATAAAATATATATAAAAAAACAAAAAAAGAGAAAACATTATAGACTCCACCAAGAAACTATTCGACCTTATAAGTAAATTTTGCAAAACAGCAGGACACAAAGTCAATATTTAGAAATCAAAGGCATTATTGTATACCAACAATGAAATATCAGAAACAGAAATCAGGAAAAAAATCTTATTTACTATAGCAACAAGAAAAGTAAAGTACCTAAGAAAAAACCTAACCAAGGAGGTAAAAGACCTGTACTCAGAAAACTGCATAACACTGAAGAAAGAAATTAACGAAGACACAAATAAATGGAAGCATATACCATATTCACGGACTGGAAGAATAAACATCATCAAAATATCCATACTATCCAAAGTAATTTATAGATTGAATACAATCCCTATTAAAGTACCAATGGCATGTTTCACAGATACAGAACACTTCAAAAATTTATATGGAACCATAAATGACCCTGAATAGCTGCAGCAGTTTTGAGAAAGAACAAAGTAGCAAGGATCACAATACCTGATATCAAACTATATTACAAGGCCACTGTATTCAAAACAGGTCTGGTACTGGCCTAATAACAGACACATAGATCAATGGAACAGAATAGAGAGCCCAGAAATAAACCCAAGTGTCTATGGTCAATTGATATTTGACAAAAAGACAAAATCACAAAAGGGAGTAAAAATAGCCCCTTCAACAAATGGTGTTGGGAGATCTGGACAGCTACATGCAAGAAAATGAAATTCAACCACCAACTTAACCATACACAAAATAAACTGAAGATGCACAAAAAACTAAAATATAAGTCACAACACCATAAATGTTCTAGAGAAGAAATTACACAGGAAAATTTCAGATATCCCACGCAGCAAGGGACACAAAGGAAAGAATAAACAAATGGGATTTCATCAAAATAAAAAGCTTCTGCAATGCTAAAGAAAACATCAGCAAAAAGAAAAGAGAACCAATCATATGGGAAAATATATTTACCAATGATATCTCAGACAAGGGTTTGATTTCCAAAATATATGAAGAACTCACATGATTCCACTCCAGGAAGACAAACAATCCAATTGAGAAATGGGCAAAGGACCTGAAGAGACATTTCTCCAAGGAGGACATACAGAGGGCCCAGAGACATATGAAAGGATGCTGAGCATCACTAATCATTAGGGAGATGCAAATTGAAACTACAATGAGATACCACTTCACACCAATCATAAACAAATCAACAAACAACCAGTGCTGGTGAGGTTGTGAAGAAAAGGGAACCTTACTACACTGCTGGTGGGAATGGAGATTGGTGCAGCCATTGTGGAAGACAGAATGGAATTTTTTCAAAAAAACTAAAAATGGAACTGCCTTTTGACCTGGCAATTCCACTCCTGGGATTATACACTAAGAATCATGAAACACCAATTCAAAAGATCCTATGCACCTCAATGTTCACAGCAGCACCATTTACAATAACCACATTCTGGAAACTACCTAAGCGTTCATCAGTAAATGAGTGGATCAAAAATCTGTGGAACTTTTACAAAATAGAATACTACACAGTGGAAATAAAGAAGGAACTCCTACCCTTCCCAACAGCATGGATAGAACTGGAGAGCATTATGCTAAGTGAAGTAAGCTAGGTGGTGAAAGACAAATAAAGTGCTATATGATCTCACCTATAAGTGGAACCTAATCAACAAAACAAACAAGCAAATAAAATAGAACCAGAGATATAAATAAAGAACAAACTGACAGTGACCAGAGGGGAAGGGGGAGGGAGATAATGAGGAACGTAGGGGAAAGGTCAAGTCAAGGAACATGTTATAAAGGGCCTATGGACAAAGACAACAGGAGTGGGTAGGGTGGAGCAGAGTAATGGGGGCATAATGGGGACAAATGTAATGAACAACAATAAAAGAATAAAATAAAATTTCCATTGCACCCAAAAAAGAAAAGAAAAGAAAGAAAACTAATACTGACCCTTTCAAATCTAGTTATGCCGTACCTACAATTCTCCGTTTCCCCCAGAACAGTGCAGGTGACTTTACTAGCTTACTCCTGAGCTATACTGAAGCAAGTATAGTACAAGTCCTCTCTCTCCTTCCTGATCCCAGACTTTCTCAAGGTATGCTTAAGGTGAAACATTCCAAAATGCTCTGATTCTTTCTATTCCAAACTCTCTTCCTCACCTTACTTTAAAAGGTCTTTGAATAATGTTGGGAAGGGAGAGCAGATGACTAAATTACATCTCCTTTCAAAGATTTTTCTAGTTTACACTTATAACTAGAATAAGTATACAGGTCTTGGACCAGAAAAAGACATTCATGAGTATCTCATAATAGCCCCTCACAAGTGAAGAAGTGTCCTGGCTCATATGAAGAGTCAGTTCCTCTTCTTGTGTTCTGTTTCATCTCCTCTCACCTCCTGAAAGTTTTAATTTCTTCCCCATCCTTTTTCTGTACAATAGCTCAGCGTCTCCTCCTTCCAACAACTCACAAATGCTCTGGAGTCTCATCTTAAAACCAGCCAAAGTACTTTTGACCTTCGTCCTACTCTCCAGCTACTGCCCTGTTTATTGACTCCCCTTATTAGGAAAAAACGTCTCAGAAAAATCACCTACACTAGCCGTCTACTTTTTCTCACTTGCTCTGGACTCTTCAACTCACCCCAAGTGAGCATAAATGTTATTACTTTATTGAAATCACTGTTGTCAAGGCTACCTATGAGCAGCCTAGAGTTAAATACCAAGATAGCATCTTCCTCCTCCTCATGCTGACCTCTCAACATCCCTCTTAGTACTAATGTCTTTTTTTGCTCCTGTATACCACACTCTTCTTGCTCCTCTGCTCTCTCATTTAGCTCTCCTTCTCAGGCTCATTGGCTGATCCCTCTGTCATACCCAATCTACAAATGTTAACACCTTAGAACTTTTCTGGCCTTTCATTTCTGAGCTTTATCTGCACTCTCATCCTAATGATAATGGTTCTCATATGTACTCTCCAACCAAGTCTCTTTTCCAACCTGCACACTCCCCTATTCAACTGTCTCCCTTACCCTTCTACTAGCATTTCCAACAAGTGTCTGAAATTTAGAGGGATGGAAATAGAACTATTGGATCATCCTTCCCTGAAGATTATCTGTAAGTCTCATCCAACCACTCAACTCCTCCACCCCTTAATGTGGAGGGGCATGTGTTGGTTCTTTCCTCTTGACATAGCATACCCAAGCATCACAACAAATTCCAGGGCTCTCCCTGCTCTCCCCCATTGTGACCACCCTGCTTCAAGTCACCACCACCTCCTGCTGGGCTATTTCAATACTTCACCTGATCTTCTGACTCCATCTCTTCATCCAGCAACCACAGTGATACATAAACTCTTCAAAAACATAACACAGCTCATGTGACTTCCCATGTAAAATCCTTTACATGTATCCACTCCACCTTAGCATAAAATTCAAACTTGATTTTCTCCAGATTTATGGAGATATAATATACACACAACAATGTACAAGTTATATGTGATAATTTGATAAACACATACTGTATTTTGAGAGATGATTATAATGACTCTGTGTCAGGTCTTCATTATGAAACTTACTCACTGACATTCAAAACTTAAAATTCTGTTTTATTCCATATCTCAGGAATCAAAAATAAATGAACAAATAAATATATAAATCTAAACATACTCACAGTGAATCTAAAATTAGAAAGCTTCATTGATGAGCTTGAATGAGTATCTCCAAACACATGTGGCAAATGTGGTTAATTTATTATTTCAATTTTAGCCAAACTTACCTAATATTAATATTAGTGCCCAGTTTCAAAAAATTAAGAATAAAGGTGGCATTTTAAAGTATGCATTCATATCCACCCTCAAAATTTCTCCTAAGTAGCAGAATGACTATAATAGGGAGCTATTAGACAACTATTAAATGCCAGTACTATGTTGGAAAGTTAAGGCAGAGAGGAAAAGTGACTTTCCCAAGGACACCTGTCTAACACATGTTGGTTGAGATACAATCCCAGGCCTACTGGAGTCTAAAGACCCTTGCCATTTGCCATGTGATTGTCCATGAGTGTCTGAAGCCTGTAGTGGAAGTCACTGCAGTCACTGAACTCTGTGTCCTGTAGCAGGCACAGTGTTATAGGCTTCCTATCTGTCATCCCTTTTAGTCCCCATCTCAGTCCCATATAGTATGTATGATAATTATCACACTTTTCACACAGGGGAACAAAGGGTTAGGGCTTTTACTTGCCCAAATCCAACAACAGTATATAGCAGAGCAAGGATTCAAACCCAAGTCTGTGTGAAGCTATAACTAAGACTCAGAGTTATGTGACTATCCTGCCTCCACACCACATATACACACAAAAGTCCTCAAAAGCAACAAACTTTGCTCCCTTAGAAGAAGAAAGGGTGTGAAGCAGGCAGAGAGACTGGTGCCCATGACAGACTCTGGCCAATACTGTGGGAGGTTCAGCCAGCCCAAGGATGGACTGCAACTTCCACATGCTCACCCACTCCCACCATAGGAACTTTGGAGAGACCCAGGTGGGAAGCCAGGACAAGAACTGTGATGGTTCAGGGATTCTCATGCCATAGCTTCTAGGCTCTGGGAGTCTTCCAAAGCAGCCTGCTGTCTGCAGTGAAGCATTAGGTCACATGTTCTCAGCCCTCCCCTGAGTGAGATGGGCATCTATTCTTATTTAGGCCAGTCTCCTAGTGGAGCTGCTGCAGGGCCTCCTATCCCTTGAATCAGGTGACTTCCTTCTATGACAGCCATAACATGATACAAAATTCCCCTGGATCCAATGCTCCATGCTTTTCCTGCAGCAAAGGAACATCTGTCTGCTCTCACTCAACACCCATGCCTGAGAGGTTAAGTGTGAGTCTCAGAACTGTCAGTGAGGGAGGATCCTAAAGGTTAGACCATTGTGGTCAGGGTCAGGTAGATATAGACTTAGGAATGTGGGCAAAGGTAGATATAGACTTAGGAATGTGGGCAATATGATACAGACTAGCTCAGAATTTACCAGAGCAGATGAGCAGGTCCCCATCTCTCCCCAGTCCTGGTGCCAGCCCTGGCCCCTGCATGCTGTTTCTCACATTCAAGGAAAGACTGTCCTCTATACAAAATGTTAGTACATATTCCCTGACATGCTTTGTGCTCCCAGGAAAGTCACAGCTTTTCCTTTCCTTTCATCATCCTTGGTAAAATGGGATGGATGGCCAACTTTCCCCTCCAGTCACATCTGACATCATGTTCAATCCTGAAACCCTGGCACTCACTTCATTTTTAGAGAATCACGACAAAGAGCAGACATGTGAACTAATAGGAGAGCAATGAACTGGGGCCAGAGACCCAAGACTGGAATCAAAATCATTGCTGCCTGCTGAGTAGCTCTAGCAGGCTGCTATCCCTCTCTGGGCCTCAATGTAATAAAGTAATTTCTAAAGGAAGGTTTATCCACTGTTAAGATTAGGTAAACAATGAATTATTATTTAGAACACCTAAGAGTCAAGGAATTTTAGGCACCAAACCTAAAAGTTTTCTCTGCTTGCTTGCCATGTTTCCCACCTGCAGGCCATAGTAGTCTCCTAGGGAGGCTGCCCTTTGGAATGCTTCTGAGGTTAGCTCCCAGTCAGACACTGGGAAAAATTCCAGGAAGCCCATTCTGTAACTGTAGTTTTGTGATGGCTCTTAAAATAGTTCTCAAGTAGATGTGGTGACCCTCAAATATGTCAAGGTGAAGGGTAATGAGAGTGATGTAATTGGATCCTGGGGGCATCCTTTTATATCCTACCCTCTCAGGAAAAGACCTGTGTTGTGAGGATCAGTAAAGAGAAGTCCAGACAGCGACTGCTCCTGTAACCAGCAAGGAAGCCAGCTCAGAGAGGCCAGGAGGAAATGAGAGCTACCAGGGCCCAGTTAGCATTCCTGCCCTGCAGCAAAGGCAGTGCACTCACATGGCTGACTGACACACACAGTGGCTGAGGCACAGCCAGTGCCCTGCTCTGGGTCATCTGCAGCCCAGCCAGCAAGCTCAGTGTGACCTCAGAGCACAGTCCTAAGAGAGTCCCTCTCTGTCTCTTATTCAGCATCTCACCATCTCTCTCCAGGCCTCCCCACTTAGGAGGCTGAGAAGGTATCAGATCTGTAGAGTCTCTTCCTCTTAATCAGCCCTGCATGTCTTGCTGACCAAGACACTTTCTTCCTGTTGACTGCAATGTGTCTGTGGAAGTCCACTGATTGCTGCTGCTTCATTATATTCTATTTCTACCAATTCAATGTAACATGCAAGATATCTTCAAACATTCATGACCACATACAGAACCTCTTACAAGATTTATTTTCTGTGCTTATTCTTTAATCTAACAAGGCCAACTTCTTTCTTTTTAGTACTAGACATTATAATCTAGGTGATATTTTGCTTCCAATCCCCCGGGCAGCAGAAGAAAGTTGGTGGGCTTAAATTTAGCAATGAGCAGCTTTGGTGTGACCAGCCTTTACAGATTAGTGAAATTAACAATAAAGTTCCATGACAGACACTCTTTGGATTAGGGGAAACACATGGAGCCCACTTCACAGGTGAGTGAGCAGGGCCTTGGCAGCTGATCCAGGGCAGAGATGGGTCAGCTTCTGAGTCCAGGCCTTTGCACCAATCTCAGTACTTTGTTTTACATGAGTGTCCTAGATTAGAAAATACCTTATAGAGCATTTAGGGTGAAGTATTGAGCATTTAAATACTTATTTTCAAATACTGTAAGAAATATATATATGAGAGGGAGGGGGAGGGAGAAAATGAACCTGTGGTAGTGATGAAATCAGCTGTGCAAGTGATGCTAAGCTGGGAGAGTGAGGCCTGACCTATGGCATGGCAGCAAGAAAAGTGAGGAAGGGATTGAATGCAGAGCTTGAAGAAGGAGAGGGCACTGGCCTGATTAAGTGGACAATGATGAGTCCATTTATTCTGAAAAGAAGCACAAAAAGAGAAAGGGTGGAGGAAGAGGCCATTCTCTGTTTAATGCCCCCTGTGCCCTTGAGCCTCCCAGGCAGAGATTAGAAGACAGCTCCAGGCCCCAACACAGACTTGGGGGCCATCAGACCATCACCAGTAATAATGTTGGGATGGGTTTCCAAAAAGCATGAGAAGTAAAAATGGAGGATGGAGATGATCTGAGGATTAGTATTAAAGAGTCAGTTGGCAAGAGGTCAATGAACAGCCAGGACAGCAGTCCTGAGCATGAGATGCACAGATAGACAGTTAGGATGAGGGTGCTAGAGAGTGCTTGGGGAAGCAAGAGGAGGTTACCTAGTCAGTGGTGAATGCATTGGAAAGGTCAAGTAGCCCAAAATGTGGCTTTGATAGTTGAAATAATTCCCTAAGGGGATTTGTTTCCTTAGTAAGAACAGGTTCAGCAGAGTGAGGAGATGAAAGCAAGATGGGAGTGAGGAGAAAAGGAGAAGGGAAGATAAAAAATGTATACAACCATGTAAAGAAGCTAGCCATGAAACCAGAGAAGGAAAAGAATCTGATAGCGGGTCAGTATGGTAGCAGGGATAATGTCATACTTCTGTTGAAAAAATGGATTGGTCCTCCTACCAATGGAATATGGGTCTTGCCAGCTCAGTCCTGCTAACCAAAGTGAGTTTATATTGCTTGGATGAAAAAAAACTTCCAGTTCCATTCATGCTGTTGCAAAGGGTATGAGCTCCTCCTTTCTTCCTTCTGTGTAGTATTCCATTGTGGAACTGGAGAGCATTATGCTAAGTGCAACAAGTCAGGCGGTGAGGGACAAATACCATATGATCTCACCTTTAAGTGGAACCTAATCAACAAAACAAACAACTAAGCAAAATATAACCAGAGACATTGAAATTAAGAAAAATCTAACAGTAACCAGAGAGGAGGTAGGAAGGGATAATGGGGGAAAAAAAGGGAAGGGTTGTCAGAAATACCTATAAAGAGCTCATGGACAAAACCAAGGGGAGTGGGTGGGATCAGGGGAGGGAGGAGGTGATGGCTGGAGTGCAGGGGGAGTGGTGGTGGGGTAAATGCAGACAACTGTACTTGAACAACAATTAAACAATTAAAAAATAAAAAGAAAAAAAAAACTTCCCTCACTTCTCACCTTCGTTCCTTTCTGCTTGTAGCTCCCTCTGTTTGGATTATCATACCTGAAGGCCAATTTCTCATGGTGCAACTATATCCAACCTTTAAGGTCTCAAATGCCATGTCCTTCCTGAAGGTTTCCCTGATCCTCCCAAATGGATATGATACCTCCTTAGACCACCTCCTACCCACCATATGCATGTACCTTACTCAGTCTGGTGGTCTTAGGTAATTATCTTTTATCAACTCTCTTAACTAGAGTTGCAGGTTCTGTGTAGGCAGAATCTGAGTTTCAGTCTTCTCTGAATCTGTCAATGGATCTTGCCTGACCTGACCTCTAGAAAATGCTCAGTGAGTCTGTGTAATGGAGTAGAGAGATACCTGGAGAGAGGGTTGGGCCTGAGGAGGGGATGAACCTAAAGTTCTGCTAAACCTTCTTCTCATGGCCTGGTCAGCTCTGGCCTGCGCTAGGCAGGGTGCAGGTGTGGAATCAGGTCCCACAGGACACCCATACTCCGCTCCATGTCCACTCAGATGCACAGCCCTGTAGCATGGCCCCCACATGCCCACAGCACAGGGTGTGGCCAAACCTCTCCTGCAGGGAAAATGCCCAGAGCTGAGGCTACTGAGTTAGAGAATTTGCTTCTCTAGAAAGGCAGGGAGACTTAAGGCCCCATCTGTAAGAATGACTGGAGCTCTGGCCCTGGGACTAGGTGCAGTCCTCCTGGAGCTCCTCATACTTGTCACATGGGTGTCTCTGGGTGCTGTGTGATTGCTCAGGCTACCAGGGCACATTAGACAAGGCACAGAGAGAGTCCCAAGTTCAGGCCACTTTAGAAATCTGAGAAAGTTTTTAGTAAACAAGCCTGGGCTTAGAACCCTGTACCTCGTGGGAAGGTACTGGAAGCCCAGCTGCCAAAGTTTGAGGTAAAAAAGTAAGATGTGTGCCACTGGCTGCTGTGGAATACTGTAATGCAGAGGGAAGGGCAGGTATTTGCCACCAACTGGCACCTAGAGAGCCAGCCTGGTGGTCCACAGTAGGCTGGGTGCTGAGACCTACTCCTAACCTATCAAGTCATGCCTAGGGCCCTGTTATGGGCCTTCCCACTCTTTTTCTAAGGAAATACCTCTCTAGGAGGCCAAGTAGTCATTTTCCAAAAGGTCTGAAACACCAGGTAGCATAGAACAAGCTGCTGCACTTCTAAGGGAGCAGCACCTTCACTTACAGAAGCCAAGCTATTAAGTTTAAAATCCCCATAAAAGAAGCAATGCTCATTTCCTTTATTGGGTTGCATTTCCTAATTACTGTCCCAAAGGGAAGCCTAGAAAGAAAGAGCGAGAAGGCAGCCTGTGGCCTTCTGGACATTTAAAGAAGGTGTGATTAAAATGCATACCCTGTGCATTTCCCTGGAACACACCTTTCTTTGGTGAACATTTCTGATTAATGCCAAATGGAATCACTTGAAAAAATGATTAGTTCTGTCTGCTTCAAAATAATTGCCACTTATTTTGTTTATAAGGCAAGCTCTACTCATGATATCAGATTAGACTTAACTGCATCCTGTTTTGGTGCTAACTAATATTTGCCCTAATACTAAGCATAAATAAGTAGGAATTTCTCCTGAGACACCACAGATATTACATCTTTAATGGGACCTAATTGTCAGAGGCAGTCAATTGCCCTGCTGTGGGATTATAATATATACACTCCCTTTCCCCCTTTTAAATTTCACAAACAGATAGGAGCACTCCAAGCCATTAGGCCTTCTCCAGAATCATGGGGTAAAAATAAAACTATCTGTGTGCAAACTCCATGTTATCCATTCCATAAGGTGATGGCGTTCTGAATGCTCCCTCTAATGTACTGCCTTTCCCAAGGCTTCCTAGTAAGTGGTTGGTGCCACCAGCTGCTTACAGGAGCCTGGGCATTATTTGTATGAAGGCACAGCCCTGCTGAGGTCAGGAGTCTCATCTTAAGGTGTCCCCTGCCCTCCAAGACATGTTCCTGCAGCCTCCTGGGTACCTGTGACTTTTTCCCACTGGTCTATGCAGGGAAAGAAATCCTCGGGTTTTATCTGGGAATTAGGCAGTTGCTTTTTTTCTGTGAGGAAGTTTGGCAGTGGAGACACAGAGCTCTGTGTTAAAAGACACCTGGACCACCTAGACAAAAAGGTAGAGCCCTAAATAAGAGTTCATTCAGGCCTCTAGCTCAGGGCCTTGCCTTGCCAAGCACTGAGACTCTGGGACCCTAAGACAGAAACTGCTATGACCACTTGCAGAAAAAGACTACAGATAACCACAAGAACCTGTAGGCAGAAAAAGGGCTGTAGGTTCTATACAAAGAGAATGTTGGAACTTGGAGTTAGAAGATTTCACCCACACAAACTTGAAACAATAGACTAAGAAGCAGTGTGCCCGAAGGACAGGAAGCTACAGGGGCACTCAGAACTGGGACAGGAGGGGCCAAAGCAAAGCAGCCAGGCTCCAGGGCCCTTTGCTTTCCAGAACCTTCCCTGAGGATGGGATAAGGAAGCCAGGAGGAGAGAGTCAGCAGTGAGGCTGGTGTCTGCTCCTGTCTCTCTGTTGCTGGAGTCCTGGACCTTCTGTGGGTCAGAATGAACATGGTCCTCAAGAGCGCAATTTGACAGATAGTAGGCATAGCTCAAACCTGCCTCTTTCTAGACACCTGAACATGACTTTTTTCTGTATTCCCCACCTTTACTTCCAAACAATCTCAAGTAGACCCTCCTCTGTTTGGCTTTCTTGAGCCTAAGGAATTCTCCATGCCAAGGAAGCCCACCTCCAGGCAAGGCCTGTGACTTGCACCCTGCCAATCCTTTCCTGCCTTCTCATCTATCTGCCCTTTGTTAGTATGTCCATGTGCATCTGACATCAAGGTACTTGGTAAACAATAGCTATTACTTTATTATTATTTTATAATAGGTATGGAAGAAATGTGTGGGACATGGATAATGCATGATGCAGGAACTCAGAGGCAAAGCAGATTACTGAGAGCAGGAGAGACTTGCAGAGGAGCTGATAGGAACTGGGAGAGTGGGGAGGCTGTTCTAGGCCAGGGGTCATCCAGGAGGCACTGTGGACTATTTGGCTCTAACAAGAGGTTCTTAGGTGAATGGGAAAGGGAGTAGTGAGGAATGGGGGAAAAAAGAGAGAAGGAAGGCTAGAGATTTGAGCTTAGATTAAAGAAGGATCACAAGTGCTAGGCTAAGCTATTTAGAGTTTGTCAGACCCTTAGCAAGTGACTGCAGAGAATCTTTATATCTGGGAGTAACAGATGCACCATGGCATTTAGTAAGGCAATTCTGGAGTCTTATACAACATAGACTGGAGAGAGAGAGAGAGAGAGAGAGAGAGAGAGAGAGAGAGAGCGAGCAATCAGAGATCAGGATGGGGCAGTGATGAAGAAAGGTGGGACTACAGCACTCAGGGACTGTCTGTCTATGGAGAAGGAGAGAAAGAAGAAAGAATCTAGAGATGCAGGGTTTTGCCACTGGGAAAGGGCAGACAAGTTTGTATCTGGAGACCAGGCATCAAGATGGCCTCAGAGTGTAGGAGCTGATCAGAGAGATAATCCTCCTCTTGAGGGCTGGTGTCTTCCCTCAAGGACCCTGCCACTCAGGCCTTTTTGGACAAGTTTTTCTTGCTGCTGAGCAAGGTCCTGCCCTTCTTTCATAATTTTTGAAAATTAAAAAAAAAAACTATACTAAAAAAGGAAACAATGATATACTTTAGAGCCCTAAAATTAACCATTGTGACTATTTTGGTATTTTTCCTCTCCATCCTTTTTTTTTATGCTTGTATACTTGAAACAATTGCTCAAGTACTGTATTAATTCTTTCTTTATAAACCAGTGTTAGACTACTTCAACTAAAATTAGGGCTCTTTACCATCACCTTAACCTACTGGCTAGCTCTTTAATGAATTTCATGTTGTCTTCTATTTATTTTTATAGTTTTACTTAGATAGGTACCCCTACATCCACAAAAATAATGTTATTTGATATGTTCATAACTGGCATAAAAATTGACTTTCTTATACCTTGGTTTGTTTTTGTTGTTAATTCCACATCAGATTTTTGAGATTTATCCATGTTGATTCTGATAATACAAATCTATGCCTTTTGCCTGCTCTACAGTGTTCTTGTGTTTACACAGTTTACATTTATTTCATCCTGCCTTCATTCACACCACCTTTAGGCTATTATAGCTTATTATTCCAAACATGGCTGCAATTAATACACCTAGACAGCTTGCCTGGTTCCTACCTCTGAACTGACACCCCCAATCACTGTTTGTGAGACTACAAAAGCCATTACCCAAGAAAGATAGTTATTTCACTGGGGCTGGCCCAAAGTGAAATTGGTGAGTGATGGAGTGTGTGCATCTTAATTCCCTTCTCTTCTATGAAGGGACTTAACTGGCCACGCATGTTCCCAAAATAAACCCCTAAGCCTCTGGAAACGTCAGTGTGCTCTTAGCAGGAATAGTCAAGAGGTTATCTTGGAAATTAGATTAAAAATTTTCCATCTGGATAATGCTATTTGGTCCCAGCTTACTACTGATATTGCTATAAGGTTTTATTCTTACATATGTATATTTTTAATTACCAGTGCATTGTGACATTACATAAATTCTGGGAAGAGATGTGCCACTCACATAGAATTAGCAAATTACACTTTTATCATATCAAGACAATGAATCTATGCAATATTCATCAATGGCTGCAAGTCCATTCAGCAAAATGTTGATAGGAACTTCATAATAATAGAAGCTGAAATCATTTATCAGTGAGGACCAATCATCCATTATGCATATGGTTCCATCAGACATGGTGCTCCTTATGATATGATGCAATAGGAAGAACAGAATGCCACCTACCAAGGGTTCCTTCCAAAATGGAAAAAAAAAAAAAACCCTGAATATAAGCATCAGCAAGTAACTAGGTCTAATTGCTTATTAAAAGAAATCTGAGGGCTGGAGAAATATATTTAATGGCACCTTTAAGATAAACTCAGCCAGATTCAGACTGTGGAAGATCCACAGGATAGGTGACCAGTCCCTCCAAAAATAAATTACAGGAAAAACAAGTGGTACTATAAATTATTTAAATAACTTTTGGAAGCTAATAACCAAACAAAAGTGTGGAGAGTTTTGGGATCCTGATTGGAACAAAGTCAACTATAAAAAAGATATGTTATAGAAAATCAGGGGAAATAAAACACAAACAGGGTATTATATAATGTTAAGAAATTATTGTTAGTAGCCAAGATGATGGTAGTCATTAAATCAAATCTCCCAACATTACCTGCAAAAAGAAGGAAGAAAGAAAGGAGGGATAAAGAGAGGGAGGGAGAGAGCAAATAAACATACTGTGAGTAATGTTAGCTAAACTCATTATTATGATTAGTGACAGGAAAATTAGAAGGATAAATTAAATCTGTGGTGTTGCATTGGAATTCGAGGAAACAGAGTAAAGCGATGTACATTGTAGTTTGTGTGTATGTGTGGGACTATTTGTGTGTATAAAACAGCCATGTAAATGCATAGACATGCATGTTGTGAGACTGGGTGTGTGGATGTGGTTTGTGTACATACATATATTTCCTAGCCTGGTCCACTGTGAGAGCCTAGAAACTATGAGCACACCTGCACCCATATCTTTGTAAATACAATCTCTAATAAAAGAAGCCAGCTTTCCTTAGTAAGATGGGTGATTTCATTGGAACACCTTGCTGTGTTAGAAAATTAGAAAGTGCTCAGGATATTATGGAGACATATCAAAAGGACACAGGATTTACCATGAAGAACTTTCTTGGGGCAAATGTTGGATAATTAGAACATCAAAATAAATAATGGTATAATAAATAATAACTCATTAAGTAAAATATGAATCCTGCTGATGTCAAACATTCAATCAATCAACAGGAAGAAAACTTCTTCCTCACAGCAGAAAATCAACCAACAAGTACAGAAGAAATTTTCAAATTAGAAAAATGGCAATCATCACACAGGTCACATACCCACAATTTTGCGTTGATCTCCCAGTTATAATCTCTGGACTCCATTTATGCAAGAGGATATCTTTGTTTTTAGGAAATACACATTGTGGTATTTACAAATAAAGGGGCATTAACCAGGAGTAGGAAGATGGTGGCGAAACAGGTGGGAGCAGAGCCCATTTCCCCCTGCACACAGGTGAAACACCTAGCCAATTTTCTGAGGAACAGAGCAAACAGCCATCAGTATCCCAGCATATATGAAGATTAGAGACCAAAATTGTAGAGGACATAGAAAACTCAGATGAGTAGGTGGAAGCTCTGAACACCAGGATACCTGCTAGAAAAGGAAGCCCACCAACAAAGAAACCACCAACAGATAACATCAGAAGAAAGTGAAGGAGGGAGTGGAAGCCACACTAACTCAACCCAAGACCTATCTGGCAAGAAAACTAAATGGGGGAGAAATTACCCAGAACAAACAATTGAACAAGAGCAAGAGAGAATCCTCAAAACCTTTTACACATGGAAGAACCAGCTTCAATAAACCTGCCCACACCTGCACAAAGAAATACAACAGGTGATGGGCAGAGTGACCCTGTTAACCAGCTGGAGACAAGGACACACCAAAGAAAGACCCAACAACAATCAAAACCCAAAGACATGCAGAGAGTCAACATAAAAGACAGCCCAAACCAGTGAGATCAGAAGATCAAAGGGACTGCACCACTGAATCTCACAGGTCTTCTACCATAGAAGTTCACACCATAAACCCAGGGAGTCCGAAGAGATAAATTTAAGAAGCTGAGGCTAACAAGAAGAGTCTCACAAACAATGGGAAGACAAAGAAACAATCCCCAAAGGAAAGAAAAGGAGGAAGCCTCAGAAAGAGTACTAAATGAAATAGAGTCAACTCAACTATCAGATATTGAGTTCAAAGCAATGATTGTCAGGAAGCTCAATGAGCTCACAGAGAATTACCAGAAACTACAGGGAAACTACAATGAACTCACTGCAAACTATATCAACATGAAAAAGGAAATAGAAACTATCAACAAGGGCCAAGAGGAAGTGAAGAATACAATTTCTGAACTGAAGAGCACAGTAGAAGGAATCAAAAGCAGGTTTGATGATCAAAAGTAGGCAGGAATCAAAAGCAGAGGATCAGATCAGCAAGTTGAGGACAAGGTAGAAAAAAACATCCAGAATGAGCAAGAAAAGAAAAAGAGGCCCAGAAAGTATAAAGATGGGTTGAGGGAAATGCAGGACAACAAGAAACATTATAATATTTATATAATAGGGATACTAGAAGGATAATAAGAAGAGCACTAAAAACCCTGTTTGAAAAAGTCATGATGAAAAATTTCTCTAATTTGATAAGAGAAAAAGTCACACAAATCCAGGAAACACAGAGAGTCCCAATCCAGAGGAACCCAAAGAAGCCCACTTCAAGACACATCATAATGAAAATGGCAAAATTCCAAGACAAAGAGAGAATCTTAAAGGCAGTAAGGGAAAAACAGTAAGTAATGTACAAGAGAGACCCTATAAAGCTAGCAGCTGACTTATCAATAGAAATGCTCCAAGACAGAAGAGAATGACAAGAAATATTCCAAGTAATGAAAACCAGAGACCTGCAACCAATACTACTTTATCCAGCAAGGCTCTCAATTAAAATAGAAGGCCAAATAAGGAGTTTCCTGAACAAAAGAAGCCTCAAAGAATATGCCTCCTCCAAACCAGCTATGCAAGAGGTGCTAAAGAGTTTGCTTTAAGAACAAGAAGAAAAACAGTGAAGGAGAGAAGAACATTGGTACAAAAAATGGAAATGAATAAGTACCTATTAATAATAACCTTAAACATAAATGGATTAAATGCCCCAATCAAAAGATACAGAATAGTGAAGAGATAAGACAACATGACCCACACATATGCTGTCTATAAGAGACCCACCTGAGAACAAAAGACCTACACAGACTGAAAGTGAAGGGCTAGAAACAAATACTTGAAGCAAAAGAACAGGAAAAATAAATGGGGTAGCAATACTCATATCAGACAAAATAGACTTCAAAAGAACAGCCATGAAAAGAGACCCAGAAGGTCACTTCATAATATTCAGGGAAGAATCTATCAAGAAGACATAAACATTGTAAATATATATGCACCCAACACAGGAGCACCCAAATACATAAAGAAAATCTGGGAGGACTTCAAGAAAGATGTTGACATAATCATAATAGGAAATTTTAACACCCCACTGTCAAAAATGGATAGATCTTTCAAACAAAATATCAACAAAGATATTGTGGCATTGACCAATGCCCTAGAAGAAATGGACTTAACTGATATATATAGAGCCTTTCAGCCCAAAGAAGCAAAATACACATTCCTTTGAAATGCACATGCAATATTTTAAAAGATAGACCACACGATAGGACACACAAAAAAAAGCCTCAACAAATTCAAGGAAATTATAATCATATCACACATTTTCTCTGACCACAAGGGACTGAAACTGAAAATGACCTTAAGGAAAACACCTAAAATCACTCAAACTCACTGATATTGAATAGCATACTATTAAGCAATGAACGGGTCAAGAATGAGGTTAGGGAAGAAATTAAAAAGTTTCTGGAAAAAAATTAAAATGAATTCACAACCCAAAATTTATGAAACACAGTGAAGGCAGTCCTGAGAGGGATGTTCCTGGCAATACAGGCTTACCTAAAAAAAGATAGAAACATTTCAAATAAACAACCTAACCCTACACCGATAAGAACTCAAGGAACAACAACAGAGACAATCCAGAGCAAGTAGAAGGAAGGACATAACCAAGATCAGAGCAGTGTTAAATATACAGACTAAAAGCACAATTCTAAGCATCAATGAATCCAGGAGCTGATTCTTTGAAAAGATAAACTAAATCAACAAGCCTTTTAGCAGACTTATCAAGAAAAATAAGAGAGAGGAGCCAAATAAACACAATCAGAAATTAAAGAGGAGAGATTACAACTGATACCACAGAAATACAAAAGATTGTAGGAAATTACTGTAAAGAACTATATGCCAAGAAATTTGAAAACCTAGATGAAATGGACAAATTTCTAGAAAAATATAATCTTCCAAAACACAATAAAGAAGAAGCAGAAAGCCTGGACCAATAAATAACAGCTGATGAAATTGAAATAGTAATCAAAAAGCTTCCAACACACAAAAGCCCTGCACCAAATGGTTTCAAAGGAGAATTTCACAAAGCATTTAAGGAAGAGCTTATCTCCATCCTCCACAGATTATTCCAAAAAATTCAAGAAGATGGAAGACTCCTAAACTTTTTTTGTGAAGCCAGCATCATCCTAATCCCAAAACCAGATAAAGACATAACAAAGAAAAAAAAACCCTTCAGGCTCATATCACTGATGAACATAGATGCTAAAATCCTCAAAAAATACTGGCAAACTGTATCCAACAATACATTAAAAAGATCATACACCATGATCAAGTGAGATTCATCCCAGGGATGCAAGGATGGTACAATATTCACACTCAGTAAACATAATACACCACATAAACAAAGTGAAACACAAAATCACATGATCATATCAATAGATGAAGAAAAAGCATTTGATAAGGCACAACACCCATTTATGATAAAAACACTCAGCAAAGTGGGAATAAAGGAGTATTCCTCAACATAGTAAAGGCCATATATGAGAGACCTACAGCCCACATCATACTCAAAGGACAAAAACTTAGAGATTTCCCATTAAGATCAGGATCAAGACAAGGATGCTTGCTTTCACCACTCCTATTCTACATAGTACTGGAAGTCCTAGCTACAGAAATCAGACAAGAAAAAGAAATAAAAGTCATCCAAATTGGAAAGGAGAAAGTAAAACTGTCATTGTTTCCAGATGACATGGTAGTGTACTTAGAAAATCCTATAGACTCCACCAAAAAACCACTTGACCTAATAAATGAGGTTGGCAAAACAGCCACATACAAAGTCAATACTCAGAAACTGTGCTTGAAAAATAATTTAAAAAGTAAGTAAATATATAAATAAATATTTTACAAAATAAATCAAAGGCATTTTTACACACCAACAATGAAATATCAGAAACAGAAACCAGGAAAAAAAAATCCTATTTGATATAGCAATAAGAAAAATAAAGTTCCTAGGAATAAACCTAACAAAGGAGGTAAAAGACCTGTACTCAGAAAACTACACAACACTGAAGAAAGAAATTAATGAAGACACAAATAAATGGAAGCATGTATCATGCTCATGGATTGGAAGAATTAACATCATCAAAACTAAAAATGGATCTGCCTTTTGACCCAGCAATTCCACTGCTAGGATTATATTCTAAGAACCCTAAAACACCAATCCAAAAGACCCTATGCACCCAAATGTTCATAGCACCACAATTTACAATAGCCAAGTGCTGAAAACAACCTAAGTGCCTATCAGCAAATGAGTGGATCAAAAAACTATGGTCCATTTACACAGTGGAATTCTATGCAGCAGAAAGAAAGAAGGAGCTCCTACCCTTTGTGACAGCATGGATGGAACTGGAAAGCATTATGCTAAGTGAAATAAGGCAGGCAGTTAGGGACAAATACCATGTGATCTCACCTTTAACTGGAATATAATCAACAAAAGGAAAAAGCAAACAAAACATAACCAGAGACATTGAAATTGAAAACAATCTAACAATAGCCAGAGGGGATGAGGGAGGAGACTGTGGGGAGAAGTGTTTTCAGGAACTACTATAAAGGACACATGGACAAAACCAAGATGGAGGGTGGAAGCAAGGGAGGGAGGTGGGTTTGGCTGGGGTGGGGGGGAGTGTTGAAAAGACAACTGTAATTAAGAAACAATAAAGTAATTTATGGGGGAAAAAAGGGCATCACGTCTGCAACTTATCTCAAAGGGTACTATAGATTTAATGTCTGTGTCCTCTCTCACCCAATTCATATGTTGAAGCCTAACAGCCAATGGAACAGTACCCAGAGGTGAGGCCTTTGAGAGTGGATTAGGTCTTTAGGGTGGAGCCTTCATGAATGAGATTAGTGCCTTTTTAAAGTGGACCCAAAATAGCTCTCTCAGTCCTTACACCACATGAAAACACAGCAAAAACATAACTCTTTATGAACCAGGAAGCACTGAATCACCAGACACTGAATCTGCTAGCACCTTGATCTTGGACTTTCCAGTCTCCAGAACTGTGATAAATAATTGTTTAAACCACCCAGTCCGTGTTATTTTTGTTATAACATCCAGAACATACTAAGACAAATGGCTTTGAAAAAAAGTGTGTGCGTTTATGGGGAGCAAGAATGAATAGGACAAATAAGGTAGACCATTAACACTTGGAGACTCTAGAATAAAGGTGTATAGGATTTTTTATTATTATTATTCTATCTTTTATGTGAGTTTAAAATTATGCCCAAATTATTGAAAAGACAACACATGAAATTACTTTGCTGGTTGTGATGATGGCAGGTTTGTTATGCTCTTTTTAAAACAAAGTGTCTATTAGAGATTTTTATGAAGAAAATATTTCAAAAAGTTACTAACTGGGTGATTTAGGTAAGAGCTTTATGAAAGTGTATTACCTTCTATGTCTCCATGTACGTTTGAAATTTTTCATAATCAAAAGTAATTTTGAAAAAGTCATTCTTAACTTTATACTTATCACTCCAACAATTGAAAAGAATACTATTTTATGTATTATGCCCTCCTAGTCTTCTAATGATGTATAAATCATTCAAATCCTGTCCATTTTGCTTTTCATGTTACCAAAGTCTTCATAATTGGCTCTTTGATGGCTGCATATTAGTTCATAAGTCAAATAATATATTAGATCATTCCCCTATTGTTGAACTTGTAGCTTATACTCCATGCATTCACATATGTAATGCTTGTCAAATGCTTTGGGTTCTTTTTCTTAGGAAAAAGTTTCAGAAATGGAATTTATGGATCAGAGACATGATCATGTTTATGAATCTTGAATCATTTTGCCAAATTGCTTTCCAAAAAGTAGTGCACCATATGAAACTCAATTTACACCATGTGAGACTAACCATTAAGAGTTAGCATTAATTTTTACTGGTGCTGTATTATTTCCATCTTCCTGATTCTTCCTTTGTGAGTTATTCTGTCTCTGTGCCTCTAATGAAGTCTTAATTTTTTTTCAAAATCTGCATGAGGTGTTTGAGTAATAAAAATATTACCTTTCATATCATGTTTGCCTCAAATGTTTTTCTTGAAAAATTCACTTTAAATGAAAAGAGAATGTGTGGCTATAACAACTAGCTAACCATTAAGATGCCACCCCTCACATTCTTAAGAGCTCCATGTCCTAGTGAGGCAACCATTTGTTTAGAAAATAGTTATATTTACCTAGAAAGTATTACAAAATGACTTTCTCTTGAGATACTTTGCCAAAAGCTACAAAACAGACCAAAGGTCCTGGCTTTATCTTCATGATCAAAATAACTAGCTTTAAAAATGACTGATGTGGTCTTGGTACTGTTTTCTTAGCAACCAAGTCAGACAGTCTCATGACTAGTAAAAGTAGGCTATTATAGTGGTCAAATAAAGCTAATTCATAGAGAAAAGATGACACAACATTTATTTTGACAGGGAAAAAAAGTCTATTTCTCCAGGAATGCATTTCTAAATAAATCAACCTGAAACTGTGATAGAAAAGAATGTCAAGGTCTGACAGCCACATTGTCCCAATAAGCAGCCCATGTTGGTCAAGTAGTTGATGTGTGGTTAGGTCACAACGTCATCCATTGGGTGGCCCTCTCTCCTCTGGCATGTGGGTCCCCCACCCCAGGGGCCATCTCTCTTGGTCTTTCTTCTTCCTCTCCAGTTCTCATCTCTGAAGTACTTTCTAGGCAATCATTCACTAACATGTGATGAACTTAGTGCTGACAGGGAAGCGAGAGTTTTCATCTGAAAGGGTATCTCTAACAGAGTTCTGTAATAGGTGGATGGAGGAGGCTTTCTAAGTCAAAAACTCCACAACAACTGGGTCTTCCAGAGACAGAAGCAGACTGCTGCCATTTGGATCATAATGCTGGTTCTAGTCAGAGTCAGCAGAACATTATAGTAATTTTCCCTGGGTGCCAAGAGATGGATTGGGCACTACTTTTTATCAATAATCCTTATGTTGGGTTCCACAGGTGCAGCTCCACACCAGGAGCATCTTGTGAGGTGCATGGAGCCACATTTGAAAATTTTCTATTAGTCCTCTTTTCCCAAGTATCACCTTTCAGTTCCTAGTTAAGAGACTCTCTCCCTCCATCCCTTTCTCTTTCTTCTTTTCTCCTTATCCTTACCCTTATCTTTCTCCTTTTTAAAATTTTAATTGTTTTTCAAGTACAGTTCTCCGCCCTTTACCCCATCCCAGTCCATCCTCCCAGCCCTCCCCACTTCCCTCCCATTTTCACCATCCTTTGTTATTGTCCACGTGTGCTTTATATTTGTTCCTGAAAACCCTTCACCCCTCTCCCCTGAAATTCCCTCCCCTCTCCCTTCTGATCACTGTCAACCTGTTCTCTATTTCAGTGTCTTTTGTAATATTTTGATTGCTTGTTTGTTTTGTTGATTAGATTCCTGTTAAAGGTGAGATTATATGGTATTTGTCTTTTACCACCTGGCTTATTTCACTTAGCATAATGTTTTCCAGTTCCATCCATGCTGTCACAAAGGGTAGGAGCTCTTTCTTTCTTTCCTTCTGCTGCATAGAATTCCATTGTGTAAATGTACCATAGTTTTTTGATCCACTCATTTACTGATGGGCACCTAGGCTGTTTCCAGCACTTGACTATTGTAAATTGTGGTGCTATGAACATTGGGGTGCCTAGGTTCTTTTGGATTGGTGTTTAAGGGTTCTTAAGATATAATCCCAGCAATGGAATTGCTGGGTCAAAAGGCAGATCCATTTTTAGTTTTCTGAGGAAATTCCATACTATTTTCCACACTGGCTGCGCCAGTCTGCATTCCCATCAACACTGCACTAGGGTTCCCTTTTCTCCACAACCTCTCCAACACTTGTTGTTTGTTGCTTTGTTTATGATGGCCATTCTGACTGATGTGAAGTGGTATCTCATTGTAGTTTTAATTTGCATCTCTCTGATGGCTAGTGATGCTGAGCATCATTTCATATGTTCTGAGAGCTGTGTATGTCCTCCTTGAGGTGTCCGTTCAGGTCTTTTGCCCATTTTTAAATTGGGTTGCTTGTCTTCTTAGAGTGCAGTCATGTGAGTTCTTGATATATTTTGGAGATTAAACCCCTGTCTGAGATATCATTGGCAAATATGTTTTCCCATACAGTTGGTTCTTTTTTCATTTTAATGCTGTTTTCTTTAACCATGCATAAGCTTTTTATTTTGATGAAACCCCATTTGTTTATTCTTTACTTTATGTTCTTTCCTCTAGGGGACATATGGGTGGAAATATTGCTGCATGGAATATCTGAGATTTTCCTGCCTATGTTCTTCTCTAGAATTTTTATTGTGTTGTGACTTATATTTAAACCTTTTATTCATGTTGAGTTTATTTTTGTGTGTTGTGTAAGTTGGTAGTCGAGTTTTATTTTTTTGCATGCAGAGTTACACTCAATACATGAGCATAAATAAAAGAATTAAAAACATTTACACAGATACAAAATTAGTACTATACACATCCTTATTTTTCCCTCAAGAATTTGGTCAAAAACTGTGCATTATACACAGCAAACTATGGTATATTTTCTCTCTTGAAGGTCTAACGATATTTTCCTTTTCTATGATCTTATTAAATTTTAATAAAATGTACTCAAATAAAATATACTGCTCCCACCTGAACATATGCTTCTTAACAATCCAGAGCCATTCCAGTCTGAAATCATTAATCTTTATTTCTGAGATATTTAATTTATTATTTCTTCAAATACTCCTCAATTTCTTCTTCCTCTCATACTCCAATTATATGTTGACTCTTTAACCTCTACCCTCCAAGCTTCTAAATGTTTATTTATTATTCTTTTACTCATCTATGATGTTTTCAGAGGGAATTCCTAAATTTTTCAAAGTGCACTAATTAATTTTTCTGATGTCTCTTTCTTTTATTCATTTTCTCTATAGTGTTTCATA
Organism: Tonatia bakeri; assembly: GCA_004024845.1. Classification (NCBI taxonomy): domain Eukaryota; kingdom Metazoa; phylum Chordata; class Mammalia; order Chiroptera; family Phyllostomidae; genus Tonatia; species Tonatia bakeri. The sequence goes on along the minus strand of PVIA01009812.1, from coordinate 16,717 downwards.
TTTACATACTTTTATACCCATTGACTCTATTTTTATTCTTTTTCGTTACTGCTTGTTCCTGTTCTCCACTACCCTCTCTTACTTCTCTGGATATATTTTTTATGCTTATGTTACGTTATTGTGTTTATTTCCTCCTTCATTAACTCTAATTCCTCTGTCATCATGTGTTTGGCTTTTCTATTTTTCACACTCAGCATTTGTGCCTTTAAGGTATCTCTTATTTTCCCACATGAACTCATCTTATTTTAGGACAATCAGCTGCCTTGTTCAGTAATGTGGGGTGGAGGAGTGGCAAAACCCTAGCTCCTTTTTGCCTTCCTAAGGGAGTTGGGAACTTCTTCTGGCTTTATGATCTGGATTCAAGCACTGCTTATTTGCATGCTTCCTCTACTCCTAAGCCATAAAGCATTGCCATCATGGGACTGCTCAGTAATTTGGCCCTCCTCTCAGTTCTAGGTATCAACTGGCTTCCATGCTGTAGGTATATGTGTATGCAGAGTGGGGAAGGGGTAGGTGTAATGTTAGAATGTGCTCAGGGGCAGGACAATCAACTGTATTTTTGCTTCACCCAGGCAATTTACATGAGGGAAGATCAAGCAGAGACCTCCAGTGAGCCTAAACCTAGTGTGTGATGCCTGGGGTTTTTAGCTCCAGGCCGCCATTTCCACCTTCACATCTTGAGTTTCAGCTACCTTCTGTTCCCACAAAGATTTCTCACAATTTTCAATGTAGAAGTTAGCGATTAACCAGTTTTCTCCTCACTTTTCTGTGAGAAGCCCTGTGCTGGTCTACAAGGGACCTTATGTCAGTCTATGAGGGAACATGTGGTAAATCACCCACTGTATCTCTCAGTACAGATTTGTAGTACTCATTTTATAGGTCACTCATGATTGGGTTCATTTATAAGTCAACATCACAAAAAATTACAACATCAACCACTTACATTTACAAGGCTCCCATCATTGTTTTAGGAGGCAGATATGTGTTAATTCACATACTCCTCATAAACACCTTAGGAGCACATTTTTATTTCTCTTTTACAAATAAAGAAACTAAGAAGCAGAGAGGTTAAATTTAGGGTCAAGACCATATGGTCCTCAAGTCTATGCTCTTTATCACTACATTATAACTGACTAAATTTCTTTTTAAAAAGCCTGACTCAATCCCAACACTATTTCTCTTTCCAAGATTTTTGCCTTATTTTTGTCCTGTTTTAGTAAGCAATATCCTTATGGGAGTATTACCTAAGCAGTTTAATTTTGGGGTTTGTTTAGGTAAGAAGATATTTTTCACATAAGTCCGTTTTTAGAATCTTAGTTCAATGATAACATTTGTTAATACAAAGGAAATTAGTATTTGTACTAAATTCTTGTGATTCCCGGGCAGAATCCCATTTGCAAATTAAGAATTTGTAAATGACTCAAGCCTAACATTCTAGGCAGAGAAACCAGGAAAAATTTTAATTCCTTTTGACAAAATGAGGTAGAAGTGAGTCGCCCACAGCATTGCAACCTTCTCTAAGAAGCTTCCTGTATTAGCTAAGATGCCCAGGTAACAGACAATCCATTACTTAAGGTTGAAGTCAAGAAATGGAGCATCTGGATGGTTTGTATTTGTGCTGATCTCTAAACTTGATATATGCTAACTTTTGCAACCTTCTAAGAGATATGGGTTGAGAATGAAGTTCCTCTTTCTAATAGTAAGGGAAATATTGCATACATATTAGTTTCCTAATTCTCATACACCCTGCAGGTGGCCAAGTATGGATAAAATTGAAGGCCAATCTGAGAAAGATGCTCTGCCCCATGAGCTCCCTTTGAACTGGGCTCCTAGATAGCATGCATAGGTTTTCTTGGTGAGGAAACCTTGAACCAAAGGAGCTTTGAGATGTTGAACACTGCTTTAGTCCATGGCTTTCCCAAGTCACATCAATGACTACCCAGTTCCTTAGCTCCCATGAGACACTGGCAAAAAATTGAAAATGAAAGTTGCTTTTGGGTTTTGGTGGTTTCATTATTTTAAGATTAATTACTTTACTAATGAAATTTGCATTAGTACCTTAGTGGATTTTATACTTTTTATCATGACTTGGCCATATTTGAAAAAATTTAGAATTACAATATTATTCTTGGGTCAGCAACAGAACTGTGTACAGTCATGCAGAGATAAGGAAAGGAATTAAGCCATATGTAAAGGCATAAGTATAATATTTATAATGAAGAAATAATATTAAAACAACACATATATATGTATTTATGGTTAGATTGGGTTACATTTATCTGTATAATTCCCTGTGGCCCACTCCTAAATGCACACATGTTCTCACTTTACTTTATTACTTCTGCTAACCATAGTTCAAGGTTGCATTGTGCTTTAATTGCAAAAGGTTTTAGACAAGTGGGCTGCACCACTGACCATATTTGCCTACAACTTAAACTTTCTTCTTTCCCTGGAAACAGGTATTTATATCAACTTGCTTAGTGAAACTCAAGCAAGGTGATAAAGATAAAATTATGCATTTACTTGCGTGTGTTCTCCTATCTACTTACTAGTTCAATTCAGGCTGGTTCATGACTTTTACATGTCATTTTGATTTTTAATTTTTGATAATTGTGTGATGAACATCCTTGTATATATGTTGTTATAAATCTGTTCAATCATTTTCTTAAACTATATTCCTTAAAGTATAAATAATGGGTCAAAGCTTGTGTAAATCTTTGAAGCTATTGATAGTTATGACTAGAATGATTGAAACAACTTAAATTTCTATTAACACAACCTTGCTGGTATTACTATTTGCATTAATTACATTTTAATTATGCAATCTTTAATAAATGTCAAATTCTTCATATTACATGTAGGTTATAAATTAGGAGCCAATATAATTTATTATTGAAACCTTTTGGCCTTTGTCAAACCTTTGAGAGTGAAAGGGGATGCTATTGTAATTGCACTAAGTTAATGAGCATAAACCAGGACTTACCTGGAAAAAAAAGTCAGCATACACTCTTCCTACTAATGAAACATGATAATAACACAAATACCCATGTACTCACCTCACAAAGAAGAACTAAAACATTACCTCTGCATTCTATCTGCCTGTTCCTATCCTCTCCCTTCACTCTTCTGAATGTTGTATTTATTATTCTAATGATTTTTTAAAATATTATTCAGTGAAAAATATATATGTATTCTCTAGAGTCTTTATTGTTTAGTTTTGCTTGTTTCTGTGACTCACAAAAATGATATCATTCTGTTTGTTGTCTTTTAAAATTTGATTTCTAACACAATATTATTTTTCTAAGATTTATCCAACTTACCTATATTGCTGTAGTTTGTTCATTTTTATAGCTAAATAATATATAGCATCAATTATTTATCCTTCTCCTATTAATAGGTTTCATGGTTCTTTCAACCATGGTTCTTTTAGCTTTACAGATCATGTCCTGTAAATATTCTTTTCTGTGTCTCTGAATGTATATGTCTAAGAGTGTCCCTGGTTATTTCTCCACTGCTTTGTGTTTTCACATTCTCAAATTAACCTTATCATTACCTAAGATTTTTTTCATTTTTACTGAGATATAATTGAAGAAAATATACAGGGTGGGGAAAAAGTAGGTTTACAGTTATTCATGCAGAAAATAGTATAATATTAATAATGATACAAGAGTAAACTCTGTGTTTTACATACTCATAACCATAAACCTACCTTTTCCCCACCCTGGGCATTTAAGTTATACAAAGTGATGTGTTTATGGTTTTTTTTTAAGATTTTAATTATTTATTTTTAGAGAAGGGGGAAGGGAGGGAGAATGAGAGGGAGAGAAACAGCAATGTGTGGTTGCCTCTTACATGCACCCAACCAAGGACCTGTCCAGCAACCCAGGCATGTGCCTCAACTGAGAACTGAACCAGCAACCCTTTGGTTCACAGGCCTGTGCTCAATCCACTGAGCTACATCAACTAGGGCTCAAAGTGATGTTTTGATATACATAATACATAGCAAAATAATCACCACAATCATGCTAATTAACATATCTATCACCTCATATAATTACCATTTTCTTCTTTGTATGTGCTGTGAGAACACATCATCTCCTCCCTTTTTAGCAAATTTTAAGTATACGATATGGTATTATTAACTATAGTCATCATGCTGTACATTAGATATCCAGAACTTATTCATCTTGCATCTATTGACCATCATCTCCCCATTTTCCTCTCCCCTCAGTCCCTGGCAATCACCAATCTACTCTCTGCTTCTCTAAGTTTCAGTAATTTAGGTTCCATATGCAAGTGAGATCATGCAGTGTTTTCTTTCTTTGTTTGGCTTATTTTACTTGGCATAATGTCCTCCAGGTTGTGAATAAAGTCCTTCATGTGTCACAAATGTATTAATCAAAAATTTTATTGTTACCAATCTAAAAAGTGGAATATGATTCTCATGTTGGTCCTGATTATTGATGTGGTTGAGTACAAAGCTGCACTGACACTATAGATTAATTTGAGAAGACTTGGCATCTTCAAGATATTTGACTTTTTCTATATGCAATGACACACTTTTTGTTTATATAGGTCTTCTTTTTTAATATTTTATTTTATTTTTTATTTTTTTTAAGATTTCATTTGTTTATTTTTAGAGAGGGGAAGGGAGGAAGAAAGAGAAGAAGAGAAACATCAGTGTGTGGTTGCCTGTTACGAGCTCCCTACTGGGGATCTGGACTGTGACCTAGTCATGTGCCCTAGACTGAGAATTGAACCAGGGACCCTTTGGTTTGCAGGCTGGCACTCAATTCACTGGGCCATACCTGGCAGGACTATTTAGGTCTTCTTTAATGCTGTTAACTAAAGTTTTTTCTATATGAGACTTGAGTAAACTTTGTTAGGTCTATTCTATTCTACTCTATTCTATTCTCTATTATATTATTCCATACATATGTGTGTATACACACACATACATATTGTTGTTGGTGGTAATTTTTTAAAATATGTTTCGTGTTTGTTATTAGTATATAAAAATCCAATTAGTTTAAAAAAATATTTTGAGCTAGTATACAGCTATATTATTATTATTTTTAACAAAGTCTTTGTGTCTTAGAGGCTTTCTAGATAGATAAACAAATCATCAGAGAACCTAGTTTCTTCTCTTTTTTAAATCATTTTATTGTTGTTCAATCACAGTTCTCTGCACTTCCCCTCACCACTCCCCCTTGCCCCAGCCAAACCCTCTAGTTTTTTCTTTCTTCCCAATTTTTATTCTTTGCATTCCCCCTTTGAAAAATCTGTACTAACTATACCTCCAGACAATACTGAATAGATATAGTGATGAGAACAGTATCTCCTGTCCTTGATTTTAAAGGAATTGCATCTATGTGGCTCACCATAATAATGATATTTATTGGTTCTTGTGTTAAGTACCTTTTATTAAGTAAAGAAAGTCCCTACCAATTCCTAGTTTATTGGATGTTTTATATTATGAAAGGGTAATGGATTTTATCAAGTACTTTTCTGTATCTATTGAGATAAGTGTATGTTTTTCTATTTTAACTAATAAAAATCATGTTATATTTCCTTTTATTAATATTAATTTTGTCTTCTTTCTTTTTTCTTATTTATTCTGTGAGAAGTTTGTTATCTGATTAGCTTTTTACAAGCAAAATTTAAGATGTTGAGTCTTCCTATTGCATCTTTTGTTTCTGGTAATTCTTTTCTGCCCTCACATTTATTATTTCTTTTCATCTGCTTAGTTTTTTTTTAGGTTTAGTCTTTTCCAGAATTCTCAGATTGATTTTTTAGCTCATTTCTTTTTCCGTTCTTCTTTTCTAGGTATTTACCTGTATGCATTTCTTTCTAATTATTACTTCACTTACTTTACACAATATCTGATATAAAACATTTTTATTATCATTCAGTCTAGTTATTTTAATTTTTATTATAATTTTCTTGATCTTTGAATTACTTAGAAGTGTTTTTAAAAATTTCCAAACACATAGAAACAATATATTTTTGTTATTGTCATCTGATTCAATTGCACTGTAGTAAGAAATGTGTATGTCATCCATTTTTGAAATTGAGAGTTACTTCATGAGCCATATGTAGTACTTTTTTTATCAATATTGCACATAAGCTTCAAAAGAATGGCTATTTTCTAATTTTTTTGGGGGGCAGAGTTCTATTTAAGTTCAATTAATCAATGTGTATTTCAAATCTCTATCTTTAATTTTTTTAAATCCCCTGTAAAGATGGTGGATTTAACATTATTTCCCAACTTGTAGCTCAGGCACGTCAGATGTGAATTCATGTGCTCTGTGTCTGGTGCTAAGGAGCTGGGGGAGGACACGTTTCCTTGGTGTGACCACGACATCCTTGGAGGAGGGGCAGCACCCTGCAGAATAGCAGAGCTGTTGGCTCGTTCTTGTCTGGTTGGCAGAACAGGTTGCCTCTGACCACAGTTAAGCTGAAGTCCATGAACTTCCCGCTAGTAGGCTGGAGACTAGGCTGGCTTCAACTGGGTGTAAGCTAAGTAAGTAAATTGATTCCTTTGTTCAACAAACACTATTGAGACCATGTATTCTGCCACAATGGGCTGGAGCTCTAGCGCTGCCCTCCCTGGCTCCCAGTCGGTGGGAGTCATCCATCCCTATGACTGGAGAAACCTTAGGTTTAGAAATAGGAGTTCATTACTGGAGCATGGGGTTGGGTTCCCACTCTAGCTGAGGGGCATCATACCACAATGAGATGACAAATGAACCATCACACCAGGTGAACTGGCTAGATGTTAGATCACATTTCAGATTCTAGCTAATGGGACATGTGGCCCTCTGTATTTCTGCCTTCTCCATTTAGGTAGGCAGCACATGCTGTATTTGTCTGGTGTCAGGAGGTTGTGGCAGGGGGAAAAGCAGAAGTTTCTGCAGAAACTTTCCATCCTGGTCTATGTGTGAAAGGTTGAGCCTTAAAAGAGGTCTCGAGGGGTATTCTATAACAAAAGTTAATCACTGGTGTTTGATTTGACCCGCCACATGGAAAACACTTAAAATTAGTTGCCAACACTTGAAAATCAGTAATTTCACATAAACATGAGACTTCTTTGCACATCTGGAAACCTGGGCTGCTTGAAGCTCTCCTTGTGCACTTCCCGTGGTCCCCAGGCACTACCGTAGATTAGTGCATTTGCATTTGCACTGGCATTTTCTTAAGTTCACCTGGCAGAAAGCAATTTTCTCCTGATTGTCTCTACTGAGTAGGATTAAAATGTTAAAAGGGAATATGTTTCAGGAAAAGCAAAAGAGAGTATTTTTCCTGGTGCATGTGAAGACTGATCCAAAGTGTTTATTAGGGCACCAAAATAAAATAACATGAACAGCTTGCTCCACTCATGTCGCCATTCACATGAGACTCAGAAGGACTATCGGCTGTGCTAGAAGGACCCACTGGGTGTCAGTGGCCACCAGGGTAATCTGACTGCCTCTGGCTGGCTGTCCCTCGGCAGTGGTGGTGCCCCTGAGAGGAAGGCACAGCAGAGTATGGGGAGCACAAGCTGCCAGTGGACAGCCTGGGTTCAAAGCCCATCTCTTACACTCCCTGCTGAATAGCCTTGGGGGTCTCTAACACTTAACTCATAGTGTTATAATGGAGGTCAAAAACGTCATATTTAGAATATCTCTAAACATGCCTGGCACAGTGCTGAGTGTTCAGGGAGCTGGCTTTGTTAGAAATTTGGCTGAGGGAGCCCAAGAATGAAAAGACTTTAATTTCTAGCAGCTCACTTGAATGGGGCTCAACAATTGTCATTAAGTTGATTTACATTTTAAAAAGTGACATTCCTTGCACACTTCAGTTGGTGACTTGACAGTCAAGTAGGTGTCAAAAAAAGTACAGAAACATGTAGCCCCAAATGTGTGGGTTGAGCCTGTGTTGACAAAGGTACCCCAGGGCTGGGTGCTTGGCCTGGGGTCTGTGAACTTGGATGGAAAAAGTCATGTCTCTGTCCTCTAACCTCTAATAGAAAGTGAGCATTTTCTTCTGATGTTAGTGCAGCCTAACCACAATGACATTACCACTTCAGTAACTTTATTATTACCAGTAGTAGGTATTGTGAATATTTTCATACACATTCTAGCTGATACACATCTCTTTAAATATGTTTCACATTTATCACGATATCAGAGTTGTGGTAGTTATTTTGCCTGCCACTAGATTCTTGTTATTTACTGCGTGGATAAAGAAGCACACATATTTCTATATGATTAGTGTGTTTTCTAAATTTTTGATAACTGCATTTCAAAATAACTGGTTTCTTTTATAATCCTTACATACTTTAATTTGAGCATTTAAAAATGTTGCTCTGAGAAAGGAGTCATAGGTGTCCCCAGACACTAAGGGATTTATGGCACAAAAATAGTGACTGGGCTGCGCTTTGGACCAGAGAGGGGTGCTCTCTGATCCTGCCCTAGGTCGTGGGGACCACAGCAGAAGCTTCAGATCCAGGCAAGCAGCGTTGTCCCCATCTTCCCTGAACTTACTTGCCTGGGTCTTCAGGCAAGAATCTTCATCCAGCTGTGCTTCTTTTCGGTGCTAAGCGAGAGTATTTCAGGAGACAGTGATGGGTAAAAACTAGCACCCAGGGTGTCACAGTGAGTCCTATTTGTGGGCCACAATGTTCTTGCACACAGCAGAGGCCAGGATGAAAAGGCCTTCCTTCAGCCCTGCTGTAAGACAAAATTGAGAGGAACTAAGAAACATGGGGTTGTGGCAGTGACTTCCTGCCCTCCCATCACGTGGGGCTTGTGTCTGTCCTCAGGAGCCTCAGGTCACACAGCCTGCCAATGCCTGTTCTGCAAGGAGCCAGGAGCAGAGTCAGCATGAGCTCCTCAGCCAGCATGCTGAGAGCTCTCCTTTTTCTCCTGAGTAAGTGAGGCATGTGGAATGGGGGTGGACTTTACTCTTATGTGGCAGGGGTGCCACCATGAGTGGAAAACTGGGTGAGCAGTTTAGAATTCAGTCCTAAAGAATTTTGTCTCTGTAGACAGATGGTTTCTCTCACTTTGACTGGACAGCGAATAATGCTTTTGTCTGTTTCATTCCCACTGCAACTTACACATGGTCTGGGTCAGGGAGAACAGGAAAGGGTCATGTGACAGAAAGAGCTTTGGGCTTGGGACCTAGACACATGAGGCTTTAAACCTGGCTCCTTTTCTGGCAAACTACAGCAAGCTTCTTAGATTCTTTGAGTGTCAGTTTCTGAACCAATAAAATGGGTGATAATAATGTTTATATTTTAGGATAGAGTGAAAATTAAGTTAAATTTAACTAAGTTAAATCAAAATCATTACATAAAATGAGAAAATGTTGGTATGTAGATGTTTCTCTGCACTTAATGGTGAATCAGTCATAAAGTAAGCCTCTACTTAATCCAGAGGTGTCTTTGTTTTTTAAAGTCCTCTTTAATTCTGTGCAACAAAAGAAGGAACAAGAGAGAGAGTGGATTAATGAAAAAGCACAGTCAGATATAGTGGGAGAAATATAAGATCAGAGAAACAGAGAGGAAGACACCAAGAGAGACAGAGATGGAGGAGGCACAGAGTGATGGTTAGAAACACTCATCAAAAAAAAAAAAGAAAGAAAGAAAGAAAATGTATCGATAGAGACGGACAGAGAAGGAAAGAACCATGCAACTTCGCAAAATTATCTCTGACGTCAACTGTTATTTCTTGAAAAGGCAATGGACATCCCTCAGACACACAAAGATGCTCTTTTCCAGAACTTGCACGGGGGCAAGATTCAAAGGCAAGCAGTTGGTTTCTAAATTTAATCTTCTGTCTCTGGAGAAATAGCCTTTATCCTGAACATAGCAAAGTTACTCCCATGGACAGGACTCTGAATCCCTTAACAAGCCCACTCAAAAACAAAGACAGGCAGACATGGTACGTATATGTTTACATGTGGATATGATCTCTGACAGTGGCAACAAGGGGATGGTGAGAACCAGAGAGCAGGGCAGCTCATGCAAAGTGTGCTCAGTAAAGTGGCAGAAAGTTGCAGAAGTTCTAACCCTTGTTTCTGCTTTTGACCTATTTAGATAATTTGTTCTGGGCGGGGTGGGCAGGAAAGGGAAGTTAAATCTAAGAAACTCAATGGAAAATGTGCAGATTATACAAATAGGTACTTTATTGGAGAATTACGAACCAACAGTAGGCCTTTAAAATGCTCAGGATCACAAATAATAGAAGAAATGAAAACACTTAAAATTTGTGAGTGCTTCTGTAGTCTGCTAAGCTGCATTCTCTGTCAAATACTCTCCATGAGCTCATTCAGTCCCCACAACATCTCTGTGGAAGAGGTCCCATTCTTACCTGCTTTTTATGGATGAGATTTTAAGACTTGGCCAAGGTATTCTAGCTAGTTAGTGCTTTTGGAAACTATTAGTAGAGATAGTATTGGTTAGGATTGAACCTCTGCCCTAAACTCCCTAAATGATAACCCTTGACCCACTATTACCAGCTCAAAGAATGGGGCTGGTTATTCATTTTTTGTGTGTGCAGTTTCTTCCTCTGTAACTTGGGGATAATAATAGTACTCACCTCACAGGGCCATAAGATAATTCAATCTCTTCCCATGTTTAAAGCAGACAGCCAGTATCTGACATGAGGTGAGCACTCACTATGGGATATGGGGAACCTATTGATCCAATCTTCCAAGAAAGCAATTTGGCAATAGGTATCAAAATATGAACTGTTCACAAGCTTGTACCCAGAAATTCTAACTTTAGGGTTTATCATAATGAAACAATAGGGTAAAAGCTCTCCAAAATATTTAATAGAATGCTATTTAGCACTGCTGACCACAGTGAAAATCAGAAACCAGTGATTATCAGTAGGACTCTAGCTAAATCAATTGTGTTCTAAGGTTTCAAACAATATCCTGTATGTTTAAATGAAAAACACAACTTGCTCAGAACAAACATGGACAGAGGAGGAGTAACAAAGTGACAGTTATTAAGTTATAATTATGTGGTTATATTTTACATATGTTTGCTTACCTATCCCAAACTTGACTGAATAAAACTTTACCAAATGGTTAATAGTATCCTTTAGTATTTTTAGAAAATAGGGTTATGAGGCATTTTTTAGTTTCTCTGTATTGAAATTTTTTCATAGTGATCATATATATTCTTAATTACAACAAATGAATTTCTATGAACAAAATAATAACATGACGGCCTATTGAAAGCAGTAAGAAAAAGGGTTTTCCCTTTAGGGACTGGTGAAAGGGACCTAGAGGATTGGATTATCTAGTACAACTTATTAATGAACAGCCTGTGAAGATGGTTGACCAGGCCAGGCCATTCCCTCCAGGATGTATGTGAGAGTTGTGTGTAAGAGGGCTTTTGGTGACACAGCAGGGAGAGGAGCACATCTGTCTGTCACCCCAATGATGTCCTGGCTCTCATGGGACCCCATGCACTGAGTAATTGGAGAGTTTTGAAAAACCAATTTTTGAATATTCTAAAAATATTTTTAAAACTGACATCAGTACAACAAACATTCACAGAACCAACACCATAATTAACACATTTAAAAATTTGGATGTTTTCAAGATATATGTATTTTAAAGTGTGTAGGGGTTAAATTGACATATTCATAAAAGAAATGACACCAGAGAAGGAGCTGAAGTTCTTTTGGCTTCCCTCCTCTGTCTTGTTCTCCTCCCTCCTTTTCCACAGGAAATAGCACTAGCTTTGGCTGCACTTCCTTCCTGTGTCACTTTCTCGGTGTTAAAGACTTGGCCTGAATGCCACCATTGCACACTCAACATACTGCATTGCCCACCTCCTCATTCTGATGATATGAATGAGACGTATTCATTCGCAACTGCCTCTAGAGATTCTGTGGAAACACTACCTATAATTTAGTTACCCTTTCTAGTACTATTGGAATTTTTGTTGTTTCTAGCTTTTCACATGACTGCCAGTGCTGTTGCAATGAACTTTCTAGCTTTTGACATTATTGCCAGTGCTGCTCCTGGAACTAAGGTGCAGCTGTGTTTCTGTGAGACACACCTGGAAGAGAAGTTGCTGTGTCATGGGAGTGCATGATCTCTTTTTATTGGACATTGCCAAATTGCTTTCCATCAGTGAGGTCTGACATATCTGTTCCCTTACAGATTCAGTGACACTTGATGTTATCAAACTTCTCATGTTTTTCCAATTGGAGAATTATAAAATATTATTGCTAAGTTTTTAGGTTATGGGTTCCTGATTACTAATGAGAATAACCATTTTTCCTATATTTTTCAGACAGATTTTTTTCCACAAATTTCATGTTAGTTATATTTGGTTTTGGTCATTTGAACATTTTTTCTGTATATTAATTACTTGTCAATGTGTTGCAAATATTTGCAAATATTTTTCTCTTCCGTATGTTATCTTTTATTTTTGTGGCATCATTTGCTCTGCAGAAGTCTCTAAATGTAATACAATCAAATTTATCAGAGAGAGATAGCTTTTTTTCTGAGCCATTTGAAAGTAAGTTGTATACTACAAGGTTTTTTTTAACCCCTAAATACATTAGTGTGCATTTCTCTAGAGATAACCTCTCATATAACCACAGTGCTGTTATCAGCCTCAGGAAATCTAGCATTGACAAGCTACATTTACATAATCTATCATTGTCCAATATTTTCAGAGTTGACGTAACAATGCCCTTTGTAGCTTTGACTATATCTTAATAAAAAAGCCAGAGGAGAACGAGGTACTGCATTTGGTAACCATGTCTTGTTAGCCTTCTTTAATCTGGAATATCTCCACAGCCCTTTTCTTTTATGACATTTATCTTTTAGAAGCTTCCATCTCCTTTCTTTTGCAGAATATTCTTCATAAAACATTTGGTGGTTTACATGATATATTAATGATTAGATTCTGGTTATCCATTCCCCACCAGAAAATTACATAACTGACCTTATGTCCTTCTCAGGGTTTCACATTTTGAGCTATAGGATATCTAAGGCTGATGACTTTTGAAATAATACTAATATTAATACTACTACTACTACTAATAATAATAATACACCTAGGTTTTGGATTATGGTTGTTATAATTCTAAGTAAATATTTTGCCACTTAATTATTGACCAATTGATATTTTTAAATTTTGCTGAAATATTGCTCTAAAATAATTATTAAGAATATCTGGTAAAGTTTCTAGACATCTTATTAGAGGTTTGCACCTTTTTTAAAAAAGAAGCTGACATGTAAAATATTCCTATTGATTTTAATTCCAACCAAAATGTCAGCCTTCTGTCTCTGTTTTAATTCCACTGGAAAGCACCCGCTGAAATCTATGTATTACTATAATCATGTTAATAAAAGAAATACAATATCACTTTAATTACATTATAGTTATCTAAAACATTCTTCATTAAAGGAGCCAGAGTGTTTGAAGAGAACAGAGTTTTATCCATCCTCTTAACTTATAATGAAAAGACAGCAGAGGCCCAGGCAAAGAGAACTAAATTCGTTTTTATCTTACAGGTCAAAGTTATCACTTTATTCCTTGACTCTTAGTCCCTGAAATCTTTGTAAAAATCCTCCCTGACAGCTTTTCCCATTTCTCATCCCAGCCAAGACAATGGTTCAGAATCCTGTGGGTTGGGGATTCCAGTGAGAAAGTATTCTTGATGTATTATTATTTTTTTCCCTGTGTGACAAATTGTCACATAACCAAAGAAAACTAGTATGCCAGGGTTTTCAGAAACTCAGTAAAAGGTAAAAACAAACAAACAAACAAAGAAACAAAAAAACCCACTGGAACCCAAGAAGACAAGAAGTTTCCTATTAGAGCAAGAATTTTCCTCATGGTTTTTGCTCATTTTCTTTTTTCTTTTCTTTTATTTATTTTAATGATTGTTCAAGTACAGTTTTCTCCCCTTTACTCCCAATCAAGCCCACCCATCACCCTCCCAACTTCCCTCCCATTACCACGCTCCCCCTAGTTTTTATCCATGTGTCTTTTAACTTTGTTCTTGTAAACCCTTCCCCTTTTCCCCTGAAATTCCCTCTTCTCTCCCCTCTGGTCACTTTTTGCCTGTCCTCTAATACAGTGTCTTTGACTATATTTTGCTTGTTTCTTTGTTTTGTTGTTTAGGTTCCTGTTAAAGGTGAAATCATATGGTATTTATCTTTCACTGCCTGGCTTATTTCGCTTAACATAATGCTTTCCAATTGCATCCATGCTGTTGCAAAGGGTAGGAGCTCCTTCTTTCTTTCTGCTGCATAGAATTGCATTCTGTAAATGTACCATAGTTTTTTGATGCATTCATTTACTGATGGACATCTAGGTTGCTTCCAGCACTTAGCTATTGTAAATTGTGCTGCTGTGAACATTGGGGTGCAAAGGTTCTTTTGCTCATTTTCTAAAATAGATTTCTTTTATTTTTCTCTTGCTATTGAATTTCAAGAGTTTTTAATATCTTCTGCATGAGTCCTTAGTCAAATACATAACCTGAAAATATTTTCTCCCAGTCTCTTGTCATGACTTTTCTTTCTCTTTACAGGGTCTTTCACAGAACAAAAGTATTTAACTTTAATTTTCTAAATTAATGGTATTTTTATGGATCATGCTTTTGATATCATATCTCAGAAATTTTCACCAAGCCCCAACTGTCCAACATTTTATTTTATTTTTTCTAAAAGTTATGTAGTTTTATATTTTGCATTTAAATCTGTTATCCACTTTAAGTTCCTTTGTGAATTTAAGTCAAGGTACTTTTTTTGCTATGTAAATATCCAATTGCTCCAGCTTGATAGGTTGAAAATTGTCTTTCCTCTTTTGAATTGATTTTGCCCCCTGGTCAAAATTCAGTTGGTCATACTTGTGTGGACTATTTCTGGGTGATCTTTGCATTTTCATTGATGCATGTGTCTGTTCATTTGCTAGTACCACAGAATCTTGATTTCTGTAGGTGTATAAGTTCCAAGATGATAGAGTAATTCCTATTTTATTTATCTTTTATTATTGTTTATGTTGTTGCACTTGTTCCAATGTTCCCTTATATCCCCTCTTCATCCAGCCTGCCCCCTACTTCCATAGTCAATCTCCAGATTGTTGCCCATGACCATGGGTCCTTTATATATGTTCTTCAGCTAATCCCTTCACCCTCTTTCATACAGTCCCAATTTCCCTCCTCCCCTCTTGCTGCTGTCAGTCTGTCCCATGATTCTATGACTCTGGTTTTATCTTGCTCATTAGTTTATTTTGTTCATTAGATTCCTATTATAAATGAGATCATATGGTATTTGTCTTTCACCACCAAGGCTTATTTCGCTTAGCATAATGATCTTGTTCTACCCATGCTATTGCAAAATGTAGGAGTTCCCTCTTTTCATTCTGCTGAGTAGTATTCCATTGTGTAAATGAACCTCAGTTTTTTAATCCATTCATCTATTGATAGGCACTTAGGATGTTTCCAACTCTTGGCTATTGTGAATTGTGCTGCTATTAAGCTTCTTTTAAATTTTTATTATCAGCCTTGTAGAGCTTTTAGTTTTAAGTTATTTTTTAGATGCTTTGGAGTTTTCTACATGCATTATGATGTCATCTGCAACTAGGGAGAGTTGTATTTCTTCCTTTATAAATGACATGCCTTTTATTTCCTTTTCTTGACTTTTGTGTTGGCAGGAGCTTCCAGCGCTATGTTGAAGAGGCATGGTAATGGCAGATATCTTTGCCTTGTTCTTGATCTTAGTGAGAAAGCATCTTGTTTCTCATGATTAAGTCTGATGCTAGCTGTAGGATTTTTTTGTAGAAGTTGAAGAAGTTTCCCTCTATTCCTAGTTTTCTGAGAGTTTTTGTCATGAATGGATAAAAATGTTGTGAATGCCTTCACTACCTGACAATATAATCATGTGATTTTTTTTCCTTTCTTAGCTTGTTAATATTGTAAATTACACTGATGGATTTTTGAATATTGAACCAGTCTGCATCCTTGAATAGATTCCATTTGATCATGATATATAATTCTTTTGTCTTGTTGAATTCTATTTGATAACATTTTGGTGAGGATTTTGAATCTATATTCATGAAAGATACTGGTCTGCAATTTCCTTTTCTTTGCATTGTTTTTGTCTGGTTCAAAGATCATGGTAATGCTGCCTTCATAAAATGAATGAGGGAGTATTCCCTCCTCTTCTATTTTCTGGATGGGATAGTGTACTGTTGGTGTTAACTTTAGAAATCTCCCATGAAACTATCTGGGACTTCAGATTTCTTTTGGAAGAGTTTATAGATTATAAATTCAATTTTCTTAATTCAAAGTATTTCATATTGGGTGAGTTGTGATAGTTTGTACTTTTTGAGGAATTGGTTCATTTTATCTAAGCCATCATGTTTTTATACTTAGAATTGTTCATAGTATTTTTTATTATCACTTTGGATGTGTGCATGCTCTGTGGTGATATCCCTATTTTACAGCTGATATTGGTAATTGGGTTTTTTATCTCTTTTCCTTTTGTCAGTCTTAATAGAGTTCTGTCAATTCCATCAGTATTTTCAAAGAACCAACTTTTTGTTTCACTTATTTTCTCTTCAATCTCATTGATTTCTGCTCTTGTTTTACTATTTACTTTCTTCTGCTTACTCTGGCCTTTTTTTTTTTATTTAAATGAATGTTCAAGTACAGTTTTCACCCCCTTACTCCCATTCAATTCCTCCCACCCCCCC
>PVIA01009811.1:0-57370 GCA_004024845.1 Tonatia bakeri | reverse complement strand
TATTTTCTATTTAGCTTCTTACCATCCTCATGCCGACCTCTGCTTTTTGAACATATGGAGTATATTTATAACAGCTGTTTTATGTGATTGTCTAGTGATTCTTTTATCTGTGTTATTTCTGGTGCTGTTTCTATCTATTGGTTTTTCTTTTGGTTATAGGTAAAATTTTCCTGCATCTTTGCCACTGTCCCTGCTTCTGAGAAGTATTGCTAATGGCACTAATACAAGCACATTTAAGTTACTATTTCAATTATAAGTTAAAAATCTGTTTTATTTTCTGTATTAAGGAGGTCATATTTATCTGTTTTTCACTAATTGTACATACTCTTAGTAGTCATTTTAATTTGAAGGCAAAAAATGTGAAAAATTATGTGTAAAGAAAGGTTTGAAACATTTGCTTAAACCACATAGTGAGAAATACACACAGGTAAAAATCCTGTAAGTCATGAAGATGTGATACTGATACTGAACCTTAACATGTTCATGTCAAGATGCTCCTTCAGACATGTTATTACTTTAAAAGAATGTAAGGTTTCTGCAAACGAAAGGCTTCAGTCCAACCCTTCCCCCCGTCATGTGTAATTTTGCCTCTGAGAAGTTCTTTGTGTGAAGAGTGTTGAGTGAAATTTAGACGGGACACTGCCTTGAGAGGTTATACTTTTAATTCACCCCTTTGTGTCAGTATAGCTCTCTGTCCAGGCATCCAGACAGTGGACTGTTTAGTGTGGGACAGTAGAGAAATATTTTACTACTGCAGATGAACGTATCTGAGCTATACTTTTGCAATGTCCATTTTATTGTAAATTGATCTCAGTGGCTGGAAAAGATACTTAGTTCAAAATTGGATATTTACTGTGCACAGACAGTTGCTTTTTAAAACTGAAGCTTGGATCAAATTATTTATTGCTGTGTTTCTGTAGGTATAGTCAATAAGGTGCTTGTTTTATTTCCTGAAAATACCTCTGGGGAAAGCACAAGAGAATAAATATTGTATATGAGTTTCTAAGTGACTCAGCTCCCCCAACGCCAGCTCTTGTCTCACAGTGTATTACAAGTAGGACCAGAAAAACCTTCAGGTTGGCTCTTTTCTGCACTTTAGTTTTCTCATCTAGAAAATGGGAATAACAACACCTACCTTGCCCTGTTTTATAAATACGAGCAGTATAACTGTGTGACGTGTCTAACAAAATGCCTGGCTCGTGCTGGTCTTCAGAAAATGTCTTGCGTCTGCCATATCTGGATGTTCTTTTTTAGAACATAAAGTTTTGTAAGTCATTTATTTATAAATTATCATCATTGTTTGTTTTCTGATCTTAGATGAGGTTTCTCATACTGTGTTTCAGTTTTGCATATGAATTTATAAATCTGATTTTTGACTTCTTGTGTAGGTAATGTTTAAGACCCAGTGAACTTTAATTTTCTAAGAAAATAGAGAAGTCTCTTTCTTTAAAATTAGGGCCTTAATAAAATAAATTATAATTTTGCTACTTGGACTTATGTTATAATCCACAGTACTCCTATGAATTTTTATTTTAGAGAGCTGTGCCCTCTCTTGGTACATCCTGGTGTGTCTTTCACTTCTTATTTATAAGGACACCAATCCTATTGGATCAGGGCTACACCCATATGACCTTAATAAGTCTTAATTACGTCCTTAAGGGCCCTATTTTCAAATATGGACACATTGGATGTTAGGCCTTCATCATATGAATTTGGATGGACAAATTCAGGCCATAACAACTGCTGTCCTTTTTCTTGGATGGTCCATAGCAGAAGCAGTGGGGATACTGCTATAGTGCTGAGTTAATTTGTAGCCTTTTTATCATTCTGGCCCTTTAATGGATGAAAATTCACACTTTATCTTCTCGTTTTTATATTTCCTGCCACTTACATGTCTGTAACTTTATTTTGACCAATACCACTGACAGAAATATATTTGTATATGTGCATAACTGTAACAGATACTTCACAATTCAGTAGTTGTCCTTATAAAGTGGTATGCATTCTATTTTCTATTCTATTTCATTTTTTTAAAGCTATTTTCTGACAGGCTACTTAATGTAATTTGAGAAACACAGCTACAGAACTTTGATGTGTCATGTGGGAAGACTTTCCTTTTAGATATGCAGTCGGCTTGCATTGATTTACAGTATTTTTGAAACCCATCATAAGACTTCCCTGCAGAGGAAATTATAGTTTGGAAAATTTCCTTGTCATTTGGCAACTCTGGTAGGAAATAGAAGATGGTAGAGTGGAAAAGTTTCATCGTACCGATTGTCTTTGCCGGGAGAATCATAAAAGTATGTCTTATATTCAGGAATAGGGTAACATGACAGATTGTAATGTAACCTAACGGTGGCTCAGTGACATGGATTTTGTGTGGATCGATTATCTCTGTCAAGGTTTGGGCTTGGTTTTGTTTTAGTATTATCTTTCCCAATTGCAAGCTCCTCCCCAGTAGGTAGAAGAATTTTTTAAAGAATAATATTTTAATTTTTTGATGATCATCTTGAGTCTTAATTCATAGGATACACTGTGTTGGGACTTGATTATAATTTATTCATGGTGTAATTCTGTGGTTATCACTTGAAGAAGACACATGTGTGTATCTGTTAACAGTTAACTGTATTGGCCCTAGGAGCTTAATACCAGGATGAATGTAAACCTACTTCGTGTCATCCAGGAAAATGGGATTGCTATGAGAGAGAGCTCACTCTACCTGTAAGCACAAAGTAGCTTTTTAAAGTGTCAAGCCATAGGACCTAAGGATTATGTAAATGTTACTTAAAAATTGAAATACAGCTTCTTGTGGGAGGACTACAGGATACTTAAAGGTTGTAGAGAATGAGTTAGCCTGGTGAGCCTTCCATATGATACATGTCACCTTGGAGAAGTATTGGAGCTTCCATTTCCTCATTCAGTCTCCACTGCAGATCAGTGAGACAGTGCCCAGAAAAGATAGGTCACAGAGTTGAGTTTTCACTCCTCTCTTGTTCTTCTTTATTTCTTCAAGTCTTTTTTTTTTTCTTTTTTGTAAATAGGAAGTACATGAAAACGGGCAGCAAAAGACTGAAGGCCAGTAAAGATATTCCCTTTTCCATTTATTCCTTGCTTTTAAAACATTTTCCTGACCAGTTGGTTTTATTATGATGGATAATAAAAGATAAAGATCTAGAAAGAGAACGTGAAAGTGCCAGAGAGGAGCAGAGACCCAGGCAAACCCAAGGTACCTGTGGGTTATCGACTTCAGTGAGGACCTATACGCGTTCTCTTGGGATTGTGTGGTGTGCAGTGTGTGCTGCAAAGACAGCATTGCTGACCCACTACAGTTAGTGTTTTTTTTTTAAATTGACACCTATATAGTCATCTGAGCACACTGCACAAGCAAGGAGATTTAAGCAAGAGGCAGGTAAACCAGATGGACTGAATATGAGGAACCACTGTCTACCTACATTGTCAGGTAGACAGTGTAGGAAAGCTTCAAGAGAAGTATGCAATGGAGGCTGAAATTGTTTGGTTTTATTTTGTTTTAAAATGATATCTCCCTTTCATAAGAGGAATGGGGAGTCTGAAGGGCTGGTGGTTTCCAGATACCACAGAGGTCCTCCTAGGTGAGACGGAGGTACAGAGTAAGAGGATCATAACCAATCACACTGGACCTAGCTCTCCCAAGCCCTAAGTAGGCTGCTTCTTGCAGTTATTGATTCTTAAAGAGCAAGACAAGGGACGTGGGATTGATAGGTAGTTGAGTAGGATCACTGATTGTTAGGGACTGAATCTTGACTCTCATAAAATTCATACATACAAGCCCTAATCCCCGATTTGATGGTGTCTGGAGGTGGGAATTTTGGGAGGTATTAGATGAGGTCATGAAGGTGTGGCTCCGTGATGGGTTTGGTGTCCAACAAGACTAGGAAGAGAGACCACAGATCCTTCTTTCTCTCTGCCATGTGTGGACACAGTGAGAAAGCAGCTGTCTGCAAGCCAGCAATGGGTCCTCACCAGGAACCTAACCTACCAACATCTTGATCTTGAACTCCTAGCCTTCAGAACTGTAAATACCTGTTGCTTAAGACACTCAGTCTGTGGTATTTTATTATAGCAGCCCAAGCTGCCTAGGATACGGATCAGGTGCTTCTGGTACAGGGCCCGGGATTCTTGAACCTGTAAACAGAGATATTGTGGGAGAGAGCCGTGGAGCTGGCTCTCCGGGATGGGTGAGAAGACAGGCCTTAGTGATGACTAAAGGACATTGCTTTGGCAATGCCATGCCTAAAACTAGTGAGAATACAAGAAAATAAATACCATTGTTTTAAATTCTCATTTTTCCTTATGAAGTGTTCTTAGATTCTTCTGTTTATTCTTTCCCAAATTGCCCATTCAGAACAGTTCTAATACAGATATTCTTGCTATTCCCTGATCCCAAATCTACAAGTCCAGAGTGAGTTCTGTGGCCTCTTTATGCTGGGGTATTTATAAGATTCACACATGGCATTTATATTCTAGGTGAGGAAGATTGCCATTAACCCAGGGAAAGTTTAGTGTTGAGTACCTTTTTGTGTTAGTGGTATGTGGCCCTGTGGGCCATCATGCCTCTCACATTGGTGAAATGCTTCTGCACTGTTGTTTGTATGCTAGCCCATCATTTCTCTGAGGTTAAGATATCTCTTGCCTCCCATTTTGGAAATCTGGTTCTAATTGTGTATCTCTTTTTATACTTAGACACATTTGATGCACATTTTCTTGTCCAGTGCTATGCTTACTTCAAGTCTGTGGACTTCACTGAGCACCTGCTATGTGCCAGATCCTCACAAGGAGCTGGCACAGTTCCAATCCCAGGTGCCCATTGTCCAGGGAGAGGAAAAGGAGGCCCTTTGAGAAGGAACCTAGACAACTAACACAACTAAGCTTTTTGGTAACAGTGTTGCTTAATGCTTCAAAAATAGGATGATTTTTTGTTGATGCTTTTGAAATAAATTAACTTACTTGTATGCACTTTGATGTTTTCGTTTTAACATGTACTATGAAACCTCTTTTTACATAAGTTTTTAAGGAATATTGTTGTAAAAGATATGGAGTGCATACAAAATTGTAAACCTGGAAATTGTGTTCAACGAGGCAGTGCCCTCAGGCAACCAACAGAACCTTCTCAAGAGGGGCTTCCTCTGTGAACCTGGGCTGAAGTTCCTCTTGGGGCCTTTCCTGTGAAATGGTCGAGTGAGACAGTTGAGAATCACTCTACTGCTTGGGGCTTGTATCCCTTGCAATAGCTGTATAATTACAAATATTTTTGTCACTTGGAGTGGAGTTCATAGAAATTTCGTGTGTTAAGGAGGCAGGACGTCTACAGACCAGTCCCAAGGGTAACTGATTGGTTGGCCAGTCCATCTGTGTAGCTTTGGGACAGGTGTTTGCAAATCCAAGTGCAGTGGTGGAGGACGACTGTTCCTCCAGTGGAGGGTGCCTTTATTATCAGCTGACAAACCATGGTCCAGGTTGTGAGAAACCAGGATGTTCTAATACTGTAAACACAGGACTCATGCCATTTGGAAAATAAATTCACGTTCTGGGAAGTATTTTGTCTTTAATCCCCGTATCTTTTTCTGTTATAACCCAGGTGCAACGTTAGAGGAGATCACCCAGCACTGGGACTGGCTGGAGCAGAACCTCCTCCACACCTTGTCCGTCTTCGATAACAAAGAGGATATTGCTAGTTTCGTCAAAGGGAAGATAAAGGTAGGTGTTTTTGATTGTAACATTTCTCCTCATTTTCTCATCTTTCTTATAACTTATAATATTTTGAACATTGAAGCATTTTTAATGCTATTATTTCTCCACTATAACTGAACACAAAGTCAAATGAGTTCCACTTGTTACGCTTTCAACTTTGCAGAGTCACTTCAGCAAAATACACCTAAGATTCAAAAAGACCTCATTCTCAAGCCTAAGTTTTTGTTATTCTGTACGTATATGAAAGTCCTTTTTTGTTTCAGGAAAAAAGATAATATTAATATTTATGTTTTTGCAGAATAATAATGTTATTTGACTTTTTCAATTAGTTATGCCCAATGTTTTTTGCAGTTGCAACATCTTGTGACTCTTTATTTTATTGGAACCAGCACTTTCCTCCTCCTAAAAGTGGATATTTATTTTCTTAAAAGATGTTATTACTTGAGTGTAATTATAGCTAATTAAGTTTTGAGATGGCAGAGAAGACTATTTTGGGGACTATCTATTGATATCTCCTATGAATTACATCTTATATAACTAGTCTCCCTATAAAACAAGTAGTTTGGTAGCTATTGTTTGGAAAACCCTATCAGGCAGGGGAATACTGTGTCTCATTCTAAATTTAACTCTCTCATTAAACACTTGCACATAGCAACCTGTAATACAGTTTTCCTCCTTTAGGGTAAAATTTCAGTCCAAGTGCTGAGGTTTTTAGTAAAGGGTGTTGAAATGAATTCTCAGTTTTAAATGGACAATATAGAAGCAGTGTTTTCCTTTGGGGGCTGAGAGTACTTGTGGGACCAAGTAGGTAACAAAGGTCTTCTGAAGCCAGCCAGGATGTACTTGTGTTGACTGGTATCCTCTTGGTGTCACCTCTGGCCCATTGGGTTAGCAGATGAGTGACTGTGGTGGGGATGTGTTCAGCTTCTGGGCTGTACCTCAGCCTGGTTTGAATGCCTGTGACTTGGTTCCCTGGGTCAGATCACAGTGGGGCTTAGCTATAGAAATGCCTGTTCCATGGTTATTTTTCACACTTCCATCCCCCACCCCACGCCATTTCTTGGTCTAACATGGGTGTGATGGTTTTTTGATTTAAGTGTTTCTTTTATTAATTCAGAGGAAGGAAATTAATTTTTGGTACTGTGGTTTTAAGAAAGCTTCTGTAGAGGAGGAAAAAATACTTTTTCTCTATCCTTCTAGGTTGTGGCTGTGGCCCTGGAAATTAAACTGACAAAAGTCAGATTAACAAGAGGAAAACTGTTTATCAATATGTGTGTCATACCACACATGGGAGAAACTCAGTGATGAATAACTCAAAGGAGTGGTTGGAACTTGGGGCTTTTATAGCGCCTTAACAAAGAAAAATATATTTGTAGAGAGGTAACAAGACAAAGGAAAAGGAATTTAGGCTTCTAGAGGTGGCAGGCTGTGGGAAGATAAATATATGGGGTGGAACTAATGGGAAATAAGGGCTATTTTAGTCTGGTGTGTTATGTAGATTACTTTGAGTGCTGTCTCTGGGCTGGTAGGGGTCTAGAGTTGTCTCCAACTGCTTTGGAAATATTTAGGACCTCAGAACCTCAACCAATATGCTCCTTTTCTACTTTGGAAGACTATAGGCATATAGTGAAAGTGAAATGTATCAGGTATCACAATGTCTGGCAGTTATCAGTTGTTAGTTTTATACCAAAATTTTTTAACTTCATGAGGAAAATGATTTATTAGGGTTTTCTCTTTTTTTTAAATAAAGACTAACTTTTAACTCCAACTTGAGTAGTTCTTTAGGGTTGATGCTTTGAGTTCGCACATTAACTATTTGATCCTTATGTCCCTGCATGGAAGAGTAGACAGGTATGATAAAATAGTAATTTGTTTGAGAACTGGGGCATAGCAGTCAGTGATTTGCCCCAAGCCTTATGGCTGGTAAGTGGCCAAACAAGAGAACTGTCCTTAGGTTTCCTCCCCCAGCTTGTTTTTTTCCCTATTTGGCTATGTTCCCAGGTGGTAGACAGACAGACTGGTGAGCTGTTCTCTCACGCCCCCTATTGGGAACCTGGCCCACAACCCAGGCATGTGCCTTGACTGGGAATCGAACAGGTGATCCTTTGGTTTGCAGGCCGCTGTTCAGTCTACTGAGCAACACCAGCCACAGCTTGGTGAGCTGTTCTCATCCATCCTGTGTGTCTTGTTGAGCAGTGAAGACTCCTTCCCACTTTTGTCTCTCCTCCCCCACCTCATTCTTCTCCCTGAATGAGGGGCTGTTATCTTTCTGTGTGTCAGGCTCTGATTGCAGAGGAGACAAGTAGTCGGCTGGCTGAGCAAGAAGAGGAGCCTGAGAAGTTCCGTGAGGCCTTGGTCAAGTTCGAAGCCAGGTTCAACTTCCCGGAGGCAGAGAAGCTGATTACCTATTACTCATGCTGCTGCTGGAAGGGCAGGGTTCCCCGCCAAGGCTGGCTGTACCTCAGCATCAACCACCTCTGCTTCTATTCCTTCTTCCTGGGCAAGGAACGTAAGTGAGGCTGGCACTGGCTCTGGGATAGGTTTAGCTCTTGACAGATGATGTTGGCCCTTGGGGTGCTTCGCACTGGTCCCAACATAAGTTGTTAGCAAGAAAAGTCAGACCACAAAAAAGTAAGTTGAGATAATAACAGGTGCTGCTTGATTAATTTCCAAATAACTTATGCAGAAAATTATATTTAATTATATATCCTGCTACCACTAAGGGGATTTGATTTAGTGAGACTTCATTTTTCCTACTGCCTTAAGAATCATTTCTGTGCAGCTCAGCCCATAGAGCTTCGAAGGGTTTTTACTAGTCCACATTGCTTTGAAAACCCAGTCTTAGAACTGATGGCCCAGCAGTTCTGAAGGAGTAGAACATATTGCTGCTTCTTAGCACAGGGGCCAGTTAAAAGATTTCCAGGCCTGAATGTCATGACTGCTTCTGGAACAGGAGCTGGGTGGGCACTTGTTTCGAGATGGCATATTCTCCACCTGGGTCCTTTGAGATTTGGGGAATGATTCACTTTTCACACATTTATCCACTGACAGTCACCATAGTAGGCAATGGAATTCCAAGGTAAAGGAGTAAAGTTGAAAATGTCAATTGTATATTGAAATTTTAAGTTATTCTCATTGAAACTTCTTTTGGAAACAAATATTGTTTCAAGTGCCCACACAGGGTGGTATGGATGTTGTGGTTATACGTACTTACACACACAAATACTTCTTTTTCTCCCTGCATTTCAGTTTATATTTCAATGTAAGCCCAAGGCAAGGGGGTCTCCTTTTGAATTCTGCTCTAGCCGCCTTCCTGCACATGCTCTCCCTTCTTTTCCCAGGCCACCAGCCTCAGTTCTGATGCTCTAGTCCATACACCCTGTTTGCACATCCCCTCCCCACCCCACCTGGAATGTGTTCTGACATAACCTTGGCCTTCCTTACTCTTCTGCTTTCTGAAATGCTTCCCAGAGTTAACACTGGGTCTTGCCTTTGCTTTCCCATTCAATGTCTGTTGGGAAACTTCTTTCATCCTTCAGAATTGAGTACAGATTTTATTAACTCCCGGGACCTTCCCTGGTCCCCTCATGATTGGTATCATGTTTGTCCATGTGAAAATTGGTACCATTTTGGGTCCTGTCAAGTCACTGGTTGCTTATTTGTTTACATGTCTGTTTTCCCTATTTAAACAAGCTGCTTAAGGGCAGAGTTCTTCACAAACTGCATGCTTAATGAATGAAAGTTGATAGTGTATGTGTGTGTATAAAAAGGACTTTATGTGAAAGCAACTAGAAGTAGCTGAAGAAGCTTATTCTCTGGCCCAGTGATTTTCAGCCAGTATGTGCAAGAATTTTTAAAACATACAATGCCTGACTACTTAGTCAGGGGCACTGAACTCTTTTCTCTTAGATTTTCAAATAAAAAATGACAACAGCTAATACAACAATAGCTGTCTTGTGTGAATGAGTCCAAATCATACCTATTTTTTGTTAGATCAGCAAAAAAAATACATTTCTTTGGTGTACTGCAGAATTTTAGTAAATAATTTGAGTACTATGATATGAAAAAGGTTGAAATTTGCTGCTGTAGCCTAATGCAAAAATGTGGCCTTTTAAAAGTATTAACTCCTTACTACATTATTGCAAAAGTCAATAAATGGAAAGAAATTGTAGAAAGGAAAATACTTAATTATCCGCTTCTTTATTTGAAAAGTGAAATGAGTTATTTTCTAACACTTAACCAGTCATTATCACTAACCCTAATTTTGTTAGGGTATTAAATTTGGAAAAACTAAATGATTCTCAATAGTTGGTAATGTTTATTATTTTAAGTTGTTTTATATGTGTCTTCCCCATTTTTTCTGTATTAGCACCCTAGCCTACCTACCAGTGGGCTGGAAACTTCTGAGAATAGAGCATTCGTTTATAAAATGAACTGTTTGTACTGCATTACTTTAAAAAGAATTCCATAAAAACTACTTGTACCCTGTCTTCTAAGACTTAAAACAACTGTCATTTGACACAGTCTAAATGTTAAGCCCATTTCTTTAAGTGAGCTCAAGAATAATCCTCTTTTGTACTTTCTCTTATAGTTTACACAATGGATGCTGCTTTTGAAACTAGCATTTATGTGTATTGCATATTTTGCAAATATTTAAGTTTCAGTATTCTTTTTTTTTTTTGACATGCTTGTTGATGTTAGAGAGAGGGGAAGGGAGGGGGGGAGAGAGAGAGAGACATCGATATGAGAGAGAAGCATCAATCAGTTGCCTCTTGTGCATGCTTAGACTGGGGACCAAATCTAGGCATGTGCCCTGACGGGGAATCAAACCCTCAACCTTTTGGATTGCAAGCCAGCACCAACTAATTGAACCATACTGGCCAGGGCTTAAATATTCTTGAGATAATTTTCATGGTATTTCACAATGATGTCCCTTGTATATATACAGTAGCCAGCAACTTGAGAAGTTCTACTTACACATTTGAAACAATTATTAGGACATGAATTGGTTTCTAACATACAGCTGTCAAGCAATTCTGTGCCTGATCTTTCCTGCTCTGGTGTCAAAGATATTTGCATCTTAGTGTAAGGAAAGCCTTGGACTGTTGTTGATGTACACAAGTTTAGGGTAAGTTTTAGGATAAAATGTTTTGCTTTTTTTCCCCTACTAGTTAAACTTGTAGTCCCTTGGGTTGATATCCAGAAATTAGAAAAAACATCCAACATCTTTCTGACGGCTACTATTCGAATTACCACGCATAGTAAGGAGAGGGACTTCTCCATGTTCCTGAACCTTGACGAGGTGTTTAAGATCATGGAGCAACTGGCGGACATGACGCTGCGGAGGCTGTTGGATAATGAGGCCTTTGACCTGGACCCAGATCTGCAGGAGCCAAGCCAGATCACCAAAAGGTAAGAGCTTCTGGTGCCAGGTATTCCTCACACCACCTTCATTTACCTGTGCTTTGTTAGCATAAGTTACTAGATTTAAATTTCCCTTGTGGCAGAATCCAGATTTTCCTCTGTTGTTAATCATGACAGTTACAATAATTAGCAATGATTATTATTTGTTCCCTAAATGCCATACACTTTGATTTCTGGATCCTATTCCTTTTTTTTTCCCAGAATGATTTCCATAAAAATACTTCTAGAAAATGTAATATGGTAGGTAGCCTCATGATAGAATTCTATTCAGCATTGGGTATTATTAGTGAATATTAAGAAAATTTGTATTTTCATATTCAACTGTGGTTGACCATGATTTCTGGCTTTGTGGTTCAAAATGGGTTACCGCAGAGCTGCTACAAAAGTGGACTATTACAGAGGTGCCACCTTTGACCCTAGAGAAAGGGATGCGGGGGAAGAGGGAAGCACCAATGTGAGAGAGAAACATCAATTTGTTGCTTCCCATATGCTCCATGACCAGGGATTGAACCCATAACCTAGGTACGTGCTCTGATCTGGAATTGAACCCACATCCTAGGCATGTGCCCTGACCAGGGACTGTACCTGCAACCTTTTGGTGTATGGGACAATGCTCCAACCAACTGAGCCATCTGGCCAGGTCCTGGTTGGATATTTTTGATGTAGTTACAAAATCACCACTGCTATTTGAATGTTAGTAGTCATTAAAAAATTTATTTGGTTGTGGCAAAATACATATAAAATTACCATGTTAGCCATTTTTAAATGTATAGTTCAGTGGTATTAAGTACATTCCTGTTGTTGTATGACCATCACGATCATCTGTTTCCAATACTCTTTTCATCTTGCAAAACTGAAACTTTGTGCCTTTTAAACAACTCTCCATTCTCTCCTTCCCTGTTTTCTGGAAAGCACCCATTCTGTCTTCTATTGCTATGAATTTGACTGTTCTGGATACCTCATATAAGTGGAATCATGCAGCATTTGTCTTTTGTTACTGGCTTATTTCACTTAGCATGATGTCCTCAAAGGCTCATCCTTGTAGCATGTGTCAGAATTCCTTTTTTTTTTTGCATGTATATATTACATTTTGCTTACCTGTTCATCCATCCATGGCTTCTACCTTCTGGCTATTGTGAGTAGTGCCTGCTGTGAATATAACTGTGTGTCCATGTCTTTAAGACCCTGCTTTCAACACTGGTCAGTGTGGCTTAGTTGGTTGGAGTGTCGTCTCATACACCTAAAGGTCACAGGTTCGATTTCCAGTCTCAGGGCACATGTCTAGATTGCAGGTTTGGTCCTGGTTGGATCCTGTGTAAGAGGCAGCTGATCCGTGTTTCTTACATCAATGTTTCTCTCCTTCCCTTCCCCTCTCTCTAAACTCAATAAGTATGTCCTCAGGTGAGGGTTAAAAAAAACAAAAAGACCCTGCTTCAATTCTTTTTGATGTATAGCCAGAAGTAGATCATATGTGATCATGTGTTTAATTTTTTAGGAACCACTAGTCATTAAAAAAAATTTTTATCAATTTTAACATTTCTATTATTCCTTAAACACATGCATTATCTTCTCCGAACATTTGGGGGGAAATATCTTTCTAATTAGTGATCTCAGAACAGTAGTATGTTTAGAATTTTCTTGAGGAAAGAGGAGGAAAATCAAAGGCCTATAGCACTTGAGACCCTTTTGGTAAAATCATCCATTTTGGAGAAAATTCATCAATGTTGGCAGTTGTCAGAATCCGGGGAATTCTACAAGGCTACCCTTTCTTCTACCCTGGGGACTATTAAAAAGTGGGTAAGAGCTCCTAAGCGAAGAGGAGCGAAATTGGGGGGTCACGTGGCATGGTGCTGATTTTTTTGGTGGCTTTTTGGTCTCATTTGTGAGATGGATATTGTCCTTTATGATGGGCAAACCAGGAAGATGGCAGGAATGAAAACTGAAGGTGGCAGAATTCACACTGTCTTTTCTGTGATGGGAGTCTGTTTCAGGAAAGGTAAGCCTAGCCTATAAGAACCTGGCAAAAGGCTAGAGTACCAGTTACTTCCGGCCAAGATGGAGGCGTAGGTAGACACACTGTGCCTCCTTGCACAACCAAAATAAGGACAACAACAATTTAGAAACAAAAAAACAACCAGTACTGATGGGAAATTGAACTGAATGGAAGTCCGACAACCAAGGAGTTAAAATAGACACATTCATCCAGACCTGTAGGAGGGGCGGAGACTGGCAGCCAGGCGGAGAGGGGTTGCAGCAAAAAAAGCAGTGGCTGGCAGCCCCAGGTGTAGGGTGGCAGCAGGTGAACCCAGTGAGGCAGTGGATTGTGGAGTGGCGCAGCACACAAAGCGTCTGTTGGAATGGGTGGTACCACATTCACGCACAGATAAACCAGGCAAAACTGGGGAGTGAGACAGACCATGCAAGCCAGGACTCCAGAGGGGGGACATAAAACCTGAAAACACCAATTGAAAACACCTGTGGGGGTTGAGGTGCCAGGGGAAACTCCCAGCCTCACAGGAGAGTTCGCTGGAGAGACCCACAGGGTCCTAGGATGTACACAAGCCCACCCACACAGAAATCGGCACCAGAAGGGCCCAGTTTGCTTTGGGGAAGTGACTGAAATCCAGCTGAGAGTGTAGTAAGCTCCATTGTTCCCTCTCTGACGCTGCCCCCACATACAGCATCAAAACACAGCAACTTGGGTTGCCCTGCCCTGGTGAATACCTAAGGCTCTGCCCCTCACTATGTAACAGCTGTGTCAAGACAAAAAAAAAAAAAAATGGCCCAAACGAAAGAACAGATCAAAGCCTCAGAACAAATACAACTAAGCGATGAAGCACTTTAAAGATGGTTGCAACATGTAGGGGGGGAAAGGCCAGAGTCCATTTATAATAGTCTTCCTTTTTCTTACAGCGATGCACTTATTTTATGATATTATGTAACAAAATATTCTTCATGCACATACATTAAAAACAGCGATTTCTTTGAAACATTGAAACTTTTCTGAAGCTGCCTCTTTTTGTAATGCACACTTTGATTTGATGGTAAGCATTCATAAGCATCAGTATAAACATTAAAGATTTTCATGAGTAGGCTGGTATTTGTAATTTTGCTTTCTGTGTAATGTTGATTATAAATCCATTCTTTTTAAATGCTAATGATTACCTCGTATTCTCTACTTGCAAAATTAATTATTTTGTGTTTGAACAAAATTAGAAAACTGGACTGGTCCTTACGTCCTGCAGAGATTGAAAACATGGAATCTCAGTATTTTTGAGTAATACATTTATGGCTTTTTTATCCTCATCTGAGAATATGTTTATTGATTTTAGAGAGAGAGGGGAAGAGGGGAGAGGGGCGGACAGGGAGGGAGGCACAGGGGGAAAGGGGGGGCAGAGAGAGAGAATTGATTGCTGCTAGCACACACCCCAACCAAGGATCAAACCCACAACCTTTTGGTATATGGGATGATGCTCCAACCAGCTGAGCCACCTGGCCAGGGCTGCATTTTGTTTTCACATGCCTATTTGAGAAACGCATATGGAATATTTCACTGTAGGTCTTTCTGAGTCTACCATTCAGTGTCTTTCTGAATTTTATTCTCTTTAAAGTCTTCTGTGGTAAGAATATTTTTTTTCCCAAGGTATTATGTGGCATGTCATTGCCACCTTTTTTATTTATTTTTTTGTCATGGTAAGTAACCATTTTGCTACTACTGTCCAGCAGGTACACTGTATGTTTTCTGCAATGTGGAATTGACTCTATGTTGGCATTTTAGAATTTGGTAAAACTATATAATTTTTTCATTAATACTTTGATTCTTTTTAAATTTAAGGAATCTTTTTATCATATATACACAAATATAATTTTCTTGACTTCACAAATATTCTCTTCCCTTTTCAGGGGAATATTTGAGGATGGGGGACTCAGGTGGACCTGTTAATGAGCATGTAGTTATCCAGACACTTCATGAGCATGAAATTATCCTGGACAATTTCATGTTTGTTAATTGGAACTTTGGCTTGTTCAAACTCCATTTTAAATTTCACCCACTCTGTTTAATTTTTTTAACACTAAATTTAAGTCATTCAAAGTCTGTAAAAAAGAAGGCTGCAGTCCTGTGTTCAAATGCATAAGGTCCCATATTGAATACACTTGATGTGGAGTATAGGGACTCAAATGACAAAGCCTGTTGTGTGAAACTGTTTTCATTTATGGCTCATTGGTTTTTGTACCAATATTTTTCATACACTGCAGTGCAAGTCTTGTCAGTTACCCTTACTTTGTGAGTAAATTAAGTAATCCAAATTATATTCTTTAAACTTTTTTATTAGTATGGCACTTTGATAAAATGGTCAGTAACCAATTTCTTTACTGGCAAAAGACCCCATGTACCAAATGCTGGAAAATTTATTTTAAACGTAGATATCTATGAATACTAATGTTTTTTCATGTAAGTGCCTGTTCAGAGTTTCAAAGTTTATAAATTCCAAATATTTTTGTAGTCACTTGCATGTAGTAATCTAGAATATATTTCAAGAAAATGTGAAAAACTGTTGTATTTAACTAGCCTCAAATTGTATGACCATGATGTATAATAATGAGTTTGAAAGCCCTGGCCTGGTGGCTTAGTTGACAGGAGCATCATCCCACATACCAAAAGGTTGGAGGTTTGATTCCCTGTCAGGGCACATGCATAGTTTATGGGTTTGACCCCAGTTGGGGTGCGTATAGGAGGCAGCTAGTTGATGTCTCTCTCTCTCTTCCCCCTCCCTCCCTGCCTCCCACTCTTCCTCTGTCTCTAAAAATCTGTAACTATATCATCAGGTAGGGAAAAATATTTTTTAAAAAGAGAATTTGAAGCAGTAAAAAAAGAAAACCGAAGAGAGAGAGGAGGGTGAGCAGGGCCCTGGCGGTGGCTGGCGGTAGAGCCGCCCAGTGCTGAGGTGCCGCGGCTGGCCCGGAAGGCACAGCAGTGTTCCGGTTCAGGCATGCTTGTTTGGCAGTTGCACTCTGATTCTCTCCAAAAGTGAAAGGCATGTCACTGCCCACCAAATCTTTACCAGTGCCCATTTCTGTCTTTTTGTGGACATGTGGATATAAATAGGTAATGACTTAGTTAACTTGGCATCCTGCCAAGAGAACCCAGGGTTAAAGTTTAGGAAAACAGTCTCTTCATGCTAGGGGCATGGTCAGAAATGTTGGAATGGTTGTCAGTCTCTGTCTTGTTAACACATATTCACTTCCCTTCCCAGATAATGGCTTCAGAAAGGTACATTTGGGGTCATGAGCCTGGTGACTATGGGTTTGTCATGAATGCTGCTGTGCTCACTGCTGAGGGACTTACGACACATCAGAACAAGGCTCATACTGGTGGGAGCAGCGTGGATGAGATGGTGCATTGTCACCCCAGGATCAGACAGGATCCAGCTTGTCAGATAATTCAAAACTGGCAGAACATGGGGTCACTGGCCCAGCCCGCATGCTTTAACAGCAGAGTTCCCAGCTCAGAGCTTTCCAGTATGCAGTCACTGAGAATCCAGGGGGGCAGAGTGTCTGGGGTTGGGCAGGGGCCTCCAGAGAGAGAATGGAAGGAGGAAGGGAATAAATGATTAGTCCTGAAATTTTCATACAGGAAATTTCAGTCCTAAAGTTTTGAATGATGGGGTGAGAAACGTATAACCAGCTAGTTTTGGGGGGACATACTGGAGAAGTGATGGGTCTCACGAAGTGGAAGTTAATACCTTCATTAAAGTCTCTTTGGATGGGCTGAAAGTGCTGGAGGAAAACTCAGTTAATGCAGTGTAGTAATAGAAACGATTCTCACAGTGTGAGTAAGCTCTTCCTGCCAGTAGGCAGACAGTGTCTCTCAAGAGGCTGGTGTCCTCAGTAATAATTCGTGCCCTCAGTAGTAATTCTTCACCTGCAGTTCGCTGGCTTGTACTTAACTCCCGGCAGCTTTTCAGACCCTCTTGAGCCTTCTCTGCCCAGCTTCATCCCTTTCCTAGTATTCTTCCCCTGCCCCCACCAGCAGTGCCCAAGCTGCATGTAATTTGTTTGACTCTCTGTCCTTCTGATCTTAGCAGAGTCCTCGTGGACCACTGGAGACATTCCTGGGGATCACGCAGTGCTGAATAGTCCCCTTAGCAGGAAAGGCCCTGTCTCCCACCTGCAGCATCCTAGGTGCTCTGTAGTCATCAGATATGCTCTAGGACAGGATGGAGAGCAGAGGAGGAAGGCAGGAGCCTTTTCTGGAGGGTGAAAAAGCCTTCTGATGCCCAGTGTTGTTGAGGTCCTGGTGGGTTGTCTGCTGTCTGAAGGTGGGTTACTTCATACTCCCACTGTCTGAGTAGTCCTCATCTGCGGTGTGCTTTGTGTAAGGTACCATATCACACTTTGTCCTTCCATTTCCACAGAGCTTTCGGGGGATTGCAGAATAAACATACACTTGAGAAATGCAGTGTTTTCTGTGCAGACTTGGGTTTTCAGGAAAAGCACATCTAGCCTTTCTGCCTTGTTTCTAGCTTGCTAATTCTTGATATTTCCCAGACTTTTAAATGTATCCAACCTGGGTCTGTGGGTAGGCACCTAACAAGAGCCCGTAGAAATCTTTGTATGTTTCCTTGTGCGGCAAACTGGCTGTAGAACACTGAGTTATTCCAGAAGGGCAGGAGTGGTGGCTGCAGGCTTTCTGTTCAGCACAGATGGGAAGTTCTCACATTCTGAGCTAATGGAGAGCTCCCCTGCCAGAGCTTGTCACACAGCCCATGTGTGGGGAAGCATTTGGCCTTGAATCAGCTTTAAGCCTCTGACACATAGGAGGTATGTGTAACAAAGAACATGAAGGAGTGAGAGCCAGTGTGTGAGACCTGACACAGTTCTTCCCAAATGCATTCTAAAAGTCATGGGGTAAGAGAGAGGGGGAAATTTGTTTCTGATACATCTTTACCTAATCTAAGAGGGAGAACTCTAATTCTGGGTTTGTGGAGAAATAAGAGAAGTACTTACCCTTAAGTACTTCTAGCAGGGGCACGTATGGGAAGCAACCAATTGATGTTTCTGTCTCACATTGATGTTTCTCTCTCTCCCTCTCTCTCCCTCTCCCGCCCCCCTTCCGTCTGCCATATAAAAATCAGTAGAAACATGTCCTTGGGTGAGGATAAAAGAAAAGATAGGATGACTTGTGATACCTTTCCCTGCTATTCTCTAGCTGTGGCTGTGGCCTGTGCATGCCTGAAGTGTGGACAGTAGGTAATAGTGAATATTGTTGGGTTGTTGGGCTGGTTTCCATCCTGAGAGGGGCATTTCTGCCATGGCTTACAGGCCTGAGATCACCTGCTGCTCAGCTATTTTGAGAGATAATTCACATACTGTACAATTCACTCTTTTGAAGTATGCCATTCTTCACTGGTTTTTAGTATGTTCACTGAGTCGCACAGTCAGCTCTGTGATCAGTGTTAGAGAGCTGTCATCAGCTCAGGAAGAAACCTTATACTCGTGAGCAGTCACTCCTTATTTCTCCCCCTTCCTCCAGCCCTAAGCAGTCATGAATTTGTTTTGTCTTTATAGATTTGCTTATTCTGGAAATTTTGTGTAAATGGAATCAGGCAATAGGTAGTCTTTTATATCTGGGTCCTTTAACTTAGCATAATGTTTTCAAGGTTCATTCATGTTGTAGCATGTATCAGAACTTCATTTCTTTTCATGGCTGAGTAATATGCCATTGTATGGGTATATCACATTTTGCTTATCCATTCATCAATTGATGGACATTTGGGTTGTTTCCAGTGTGAAGCTATAATGAAAAATGCTGCTACGAAGATGCATAGATTTTTGAGTGGACATACGTATTCAGTTCTCTTGGTTATATACCTACAAGTAGAATTGCTAGGTCATTTGATGATTCCACATTTAACCTTTTGAAGAATAGCCAGGCTGTTTTTCAAAGTGGCCACACCATTTTACATTTCTACCAGCCATGTATGAAAGTTCCAGTTTCTTCACATCCTCACCAATACTTGTTATTATCTGACTTTTTGATACTGGATTTCCATACAGTTGTTTTATGGTAATTCCCAGTGTTACTTAAACTTGAAAAGATTGTATATTTTGGTCTCTGGGTTTGTCACATTACTTCTGTGCAGAGGCAGCCCATTCAGCTTTGTGTCCTTGTTCCAAAGGTTGGCTGTGAAGTGGAGCGTGTGCTGCTGACTCCTGCAGGGACTGTACAGCACAGCACCTTTTTGTATTCATTTAAATACTAGATTGTGCCAGTGGGTTTAAAAGTGTTTCCCTTTGTAATGGAGTGTGTTCATTGTTTCTGCCTCTTTATTCTGTCTCTCTCCTTCACCAGGCATTTGGAAGCTAGAGCACAGAACGAATTCTTCCGGGCGTTCTTCAGGTTGCCGAGGCCAGAGAAGTTGCACACGGTCATGGACTGTGCTCTGTGGACACCCTTCAGTCGCTGTCACACTGTTGGGCGGATGTTCGCCTCAGACAGTTACATCTGCTTTGCCAGCAAAGAGGATGGCTGCTGCAATGTCATCCTTCCGCTCAGAGAGGTAGGGAGGGGACCCCACCTCCCTGGGAGATGGCAGCAGGTGGGGATGCTCAATGCTGGCTAAGGGTGGGTATCTAGAGGAAAGCATGGCCTGAATTTGACCATTGCCTTCTTAGCTGTTACTTTTTCTGTTACTGCTGTGGCAACTTGAAATTTTTATAAAAGTGATTGGGGAGAACAGGACATGCTAACCTCCACATTATCAATAAAGCTGTTATTTAAAAGTACTGCCTAGCAATTAAAGCTTTATTACAGCTTTTAGGCATGCATACTCCCCTTTCACCCACAAAAGAGAAGGAGAAAAGGTGACCTACAAAAAGCATCCCTTCTGAATATAAAGGTCAAATTGCTTGGCTTTTATATACTCTTGAAATCTTAGTTGAAAATTTAATAGGGTTTCCTTTCACATGGATCAGGCCCCTTCCTACTATACAAATCCATAGTTCTTCTCTTGGAATTGAGGGCAGGCCGAGTCTACTTCTGGCTCTGACAGCTCATCCTGTGGTCTCAGGGCATCCCTGCTGTGACTGTACCACAGCTCCATTACAGTCAGAACCCCTGTCTTGCTGTTGTGACATCCTGACAAGCACTCTTCTTCAGAAAAACTCAAAATTTCTTCATTCCTGTGATTTCATACCTCCATGTCCTATTTTGGCAGCAGATGTCTTCATATCACAAATATTCTTACATAAGAGTGGAACAAGAAATCCACTTGTCTTATATACTTATTTTTTTAAATCGTGATAATATATACATAACAGCATTGACCATTTTAGCATGTTTAAATGTTAATCAATAGCATTAAGTAATTCATTTTTTTTGTGCAGCCATCTCCAGAACATTTTTTATCTTCCCTAACTGAAACCCTGTACCCATTAAACAACTCCGCATCCCTCTCCCCTCCACATCCAGTCCTTGGCAACCACCATTCTACTTTCTGTTTCTATGAATTCAGCTATTCTGGGTACCTCATGTAAGTGGAATCACGCAGTATTTGTCCTTTTGTGACTGGATTATTTCACTTAGTGTAATGTCCTCAAAGTCCACTCATGTTGTAGCATGTGTCAGAATATCTGCCCTATTTACGACTGAATAATAGTCTCTTGTATGTATAGAACACATTTGGTTTATCCACTCGTGTTCGAGGGTGGCCACTTGGGTTACTTTCACCTTTTAGCTATTTTGAATATGCTGCCTTACATTACTTTTAACCTCTGTCCAGTTCCTTATCGTAGTTATTTGTTTTGGCCTTCTATCTTGGGGTATTTCTGAGTATGTAATTAAATGTCTGCTTCCCTTCTTTTTCGCTTGTTCCTTTTTGTGTGTGTAATTTCTTGTCACAGGTTGTGAGCATTGAGAAGATGGAGGACACAAGTCTGCTGCCCAACCCCGTCATCATTAGCATCCGCAGCAAGATGGCCTTCCAGTTCATTGAACTTAAGGACAGAGATGACCTGGTGGAGAGTCTGCTCACCCGGCTGAAGCAGGTGCATGCTGACCACCCTGTGCATTACAGCACCTCACAGGATGATGACGTGGTACGATCTTTCAAAAGAGTAGGATTCCACACACTGAAAACCCTTTCTTTTCTTTTTTACCAGTTCTATGGCAGTGGTCTGCAAAAGGGAGTGCACATAACAATAATGCACATGGGTACAACAAACACGTGTCAGACATGATGTGGCCTTTGTATCAGTTTGGCACCATTTCTGATGCACTGGGTGTCCTAAGTAGGTGTTCCACAGGTTAGAGGGGTCTCCAAGCAGATTAAAGGGGTTGATAGGTGTGTACCCCACGGGTTAAAGGAGCTAAAGGGGCACTCCATTCACAAGTTACAAGAGGCCTCCACCACCCCAGGTTGGAAGGAGTGTTGTTATTTGGGGGCAGGAGTAGTTTGCTGAAAGAGAAGCTCCATTGTCTTTGAGGGTGGACAGCTACAAAAATGGACCTGGTCTCCTGGAACCTAGTCTTCCATACTTACACAGCCATCCTGGACAGGGAGGACCAGAGATAATTTTCAGTACCCTAGAGCTATTTTCTAGAGATGGTCCTTTTCAGTCTGGAAGCTAAGGGAAGATGAGACTGCACATGAGGAAAGGTGCTTTCCTAGTCCCTATTAGACATGTGCCCTGGGTGCCATGAGCAATTTCATGGGCACATTGCAGTGTGGACCATACTCCTTCCTGAGGATCAAATCCACTGGGTTTCATATTAGTCTCTTTTTCCTTTGATTCATAAATAGACATGTTTGAATTTGTTATGCTCATGCCTTCAAAGGCGAGATGAAGATTGTCCTATAGCAATGACTTTCTTCTTTCTCTCTTTTACCCTCCATGCAGATGTCACATGTGTTTCATTCAACAAGCATGTGCAGTGGCCACAAGTTTAGGGATCTTGAAATGATGTCTTCTCAAAATAGTGAGGAAGGTGAAGAAGAACAGAGCCTGCAGCAGCACCCCCAGGCCCTGAAAGCTGTCTTGGAGCAGTCAGGCAGTCAGAGTCCCGACGCGAGAATGGTGGGTGCATACTCTGCCTGTCCCAGACCTCACAGAGGTTGCATGTGGCTTCCCAGCCATCTGACTCACTGTGGAGCTCAGCACCTAGGAAGGCGGGTGTGGCTGGAACAGCAAGCTTCTCCCTCTTTGCCTCCTTGGCCCAAAGTGAAAGGAGTCCACTGATGCCACTGCCTGGGCACGCATGCATGTGTTGAGGATGTGGTCACACAGTAGAATCTGTGTTCCCAGAAAGTCTCTCTTTTTATCCGGTAGGATCTGAGTGTGCATCTTTTTACGGTATTTCTTTTTTGTAAAGATAATTAAACATCTTATTAAAAGAAACTAAAGTTTTCTGCCATCTAGCAATTATTTTTAAGGGTTTTTAGTTGCCTAGAAGAGTAGTATCTTGTTTCTGATTGTGAGAGCAATGTGATTTTTTCAGGTTTCAGTTTTTCTTCTGACTGCCAGGAAGTTCACGGCAAGTTTTGATTCCCCCTTGTTCCCATTTGTCCTTTGAGCTGACCTGTGTTTTGGCAACTGGTTCCAT
Organism: Tonatia bakeri; assembly: GCA_004024845.1. Taxonomy (NCBI): domain Eukaryota; kingdom Metazoa; phylum Chordata; class Mammalia; order Chiroptera; family Phyllostomidae; genus Tonatia; species Tonatia bakeri. Next base: position 34,614 of record PVIA01009811.1, on the reverse strand, counting down.
GTCAGCATCCTGATGAGCCTCCTTTCTCTCACGCCTCCCATTCCAACCTCGCCCTCCCATCTGCTTTGGGTTACTTTTGTCTTAGGACAAATATTTTCTTCCACTTCGTCAAGGAAATGGCATTTTATTGCCTAAGTGCTCCCACTGGGCTCTCAACCTCAGAAGGGCTGGTGCTCTGCATTGTTCCCCTTTACATCCTCAGTGCCCAGTAGAGGTTCAGAAGTACTGTTTGCTGGAGTTGTCTGTCACTGTTAACAGAGGCCATGTTCCTGTATTTTGGATTGTAGTTGGGCTGCGGTGGAAGGTGCAGGTGGGCTTCTTTGTATATTAAGAATGTTTCTATTTTCAGTCCAGAGAACAGATAAAATTAAGTCTGTGGAATGACCATTTTATGGAATATGGCAGAACTGTATGTATGTTTCGCACAGAGAAGATCCGGAAGCTTGTGGCCATGGGGATCCCTGAGTCTTTGCGTGGTAGACTCTGGCTGCTTTTCTCAGGTAAGTGGTTCATGAACCTCTAGGCCAAACATGATTTCTGGAGCAGACTTAGAAACACAGACTGAGGCCTGAGCAGTGTGTGTGTGTATCCTAGATTCTTCCTGTGATGTTCCCCGCCTAGACTTCATTACCGTACTGTGACAACTGTGGGGCCTTGGTCGGGCTGCCGGGGGCCTCTGGGCATCAGTGTCCTCCTCATCAGTGTGAAGTCTGGCTGACGTGATCTCTTCTCCTTTAAAAAGGACTTTGAACCTTAGCTGGTGTGATTCAGCTGGTTGGGCATCATCCCATAGGCCAAAAGGTCATGGGTTCGATTCCTGGTGAGGGCACACGCCTGGATTATGGGTTCAGTCCCAGTTGGGGCGTGTATGAGAGGCAACCAATCAATGTTTCTCTCTCACATCTGTGTTTCTCTTCCTCTCTTTCTTCCTCTCTTCCCCTCACTTTAGAATCAGTTTAAACAAATGAGTTTGAGTCTATATGTAATCCTGAGAATTCTGTTAAAAACTAACCCCCTGGAAGGGAGGTGTCTTTAAAGAGCGTGCACTCTGAAATATACCAAACAGAACATCTTTATAAGGTGTGCGCTTGCAGTGGTGTTGAAATAAATTCCTCAGAGCACACTTTCTATTAGCCCCTCCTTCCTAAAGACACGTATGTCCCCAAGAGACAGAATCGCAGAGATCTCTCCTCTGTGTTTTCTCCTCCTGAATCACTTGACCTATTCAGTGCTGGGTTTTTGGTGTCAGAGCCCAGGCCTCTCCCTCCCTCTGCTGTTGTGTAGTGCTGATGCATGGGCCAAGACTGGGACCAAACTTCTTCAGAGACTCCGGAGCAGGCATTCATCTGTCTCCACAGTGGCCAGATTTGGCTTCTCATGAGCCATTTTGTCCCACTCTGTAGAGGAGCTGGGCTGCCAGCAGGAAGGGTAGGTCCCTGTTGTTCTGTGGTGTGACTGCCACTCCCCACAGAGTGCTGAGGGAGGCATGGTGAGGAGTCGCACTTTTTCCAGGGAACTCGTGCTGTGGACACGTCAGCAGCGAGGCTGGGCATGTGTGGGAACCTGTCCTCTCACTGCTGGTTATCCTGTTCCTCCGTCATGGTGGCTTCTCACCCCCAACCATCTTGCTCCTCCTTCCTGGTCTCTCCCCCAAAGTATCCCAGCCCCTTCCTTATCCAGTCAGAGGCGCCCACATGCAGACTTTGGGCTTTCTGGCACACTGGGTGCATTTCCACAGTCAGTGTCACGGATACCTCTCTAGCTACTGTTCACCCAGTCACAGGCTGAGTCTCCCCCTCAGGCTTATTTCTGCAGCTGCCTACCCAAGCACACCATTGAGACAATTTTTAAAAAAATTAAAAGTGTCTTCTGTATTTTTATCTGTAATAAAAACAGTCTGTTCATATTTGAAAAGAAAGTATGGAGGAGCAAACAAAGTAACATTGCTCCATAATCTAGCCACCTGGAGTGGCTTATGGTCTTCCTGGTGTCTTTAATGGACATATTTTATACGTGTATGTTGTTGGCTCTCCATATCCATGTTTCACACCTGTGGATTCAACTAACACAGATCAAAAATACTCAGGGGAAAAAAATCCCAGAAAGTTTGAAAAAGCAACACTTGAACTCGCCACATGCCATGCACTACACTAAATCCGTGTGAATGGCTGATGTGTAGGGACACGGTACTGTAGCTTGTGTGCAGGTACAGGTTCTGTGCAAACCCTACACTATTTCATAGAAGGGACTTGAATGTACATGAATTTCGGTATCCATGGGGGTCCTGGAACCAGTCCTCCATGGATACTGAGGACTGTTTACACATATACTTTTTCTTAAGAAAATAAGTGCCAAGTCGGTTCATATAGGGCTGTCTTTTCATTCCAGTGATAGAATGTTTCCTTTGGTGGCAGAAGAGTTGCTATAGTGTTTAAACTGTTGCTAAATAAGTGACAACTGTTAATACAAGGGACAGTTGGAGAAGGGTGTGGTCCTAAATCCAATAAGAATTAAAAACATTAACTAGTGGTTAAAGGCATAACTGGGCCCTTTCTGCTTCCCCTGCCCTCTGGGAACCTGTCTGCAATGGGCTGGCAGCAGTACCGGGAGCCACCTCCCACCAGCCCCACTGAGGGAACGCTGATGAAAACCACAGGTGCCCTGATACTGGCTGATGAGTGACGAGAACCCTCGGAAGGTGCTGGTTCACTTATCCCTGATGCCCCTGCTGTCAGAGGCCTGGGCAGTAGCGTGGCCCTGGGTGAGCTGTGCTTGTCCATCTGGCACATCATGAACACGGCAGCCTCATGCTGGCTGCTGTTGGCTCCTTAATAATTGTTAGCATTACTTAATCATAATGGCATCTTCTCATGAGCTTTACACATGGGTGCTCAGTAATTTCTTGTTGAGTTAATGCATGGGAAACTGTGTATTTGTATATACCTGTCAGTATATATGTATACACATGAACACATCAGACACTTCCTGTTGCTAGGGAATACGACTTATGAAGACCATAATAATAAAAGTGTTTCTAGTATGTACTTTTCTCCCTCTTCATATAAGATTATTCTTAGAAAAGCCACGTTCTTTCTTTTTTGTTTTTTTGACAGAAATGAAGTCCTTTTTGTTGTATGTAGTCTCAAAATATTTCATGTCCTTCAAGAAATGAGACCCTACTGAGGTTCTCTGACAGGGCAGGTGCCCTTCCCATGTTTACACCATCCTGGTAATCAACTCTTTTGAAAAATTACTTTTAAATCATTAGATGCTGTAACTGATCTCGCCTCACATCCTGGTTACTACGGTAATCTGGTAGAGGAGTCCATGGGCAAATGTTGCCTGGTGACAGAGGAGATAGAACGGGACCTGCATCGTTCCTTACCAGAGCACCCTGCCTTCCAAAACGAAACTGGAATCGCTGCTTTGAGGAGAGTTCTGACGGCCTATGCCCACCGGAACCCCAAAATTGGGTACTGCCAGGTGAGGTGTGTGCTGAGGAGAAGAATCCTTTAGTCCACATCCTGTGCTGACCACTGAGGCCTCAGGGTCTGTGATTTCTGGACATCTGGTACCAAGGACAGTTGTGTGAGGCTTGGTCCCTTTCCCTAAACAATGCATCAAATGAGGCCAAAGGAAGTTATCTTCATAGTTTCAGACAGCCTGATCTTTTAAGATTAGAAAGTTTTCCCGGGGCCTAAGAAGAGCATCATATGTGCTCAGTCCACAGTGGAGGAGGTGCTGTCTTCATGCATCTGCAGGCCTCCTCTGGTGGGTGGTGAGGATAAAGCTGCTATGGAACCGTGTCTTTCCAGACCTCTAGGACTTAATAGGGATTGTTTTTTAAATAGCAGTGCTATTTGGGGAGGAAAAAGATGTTTGGGGGAGGTCACTTCCTTCAGGAAACATGAGGGGTGGAGGTAAGATGTCCTCCAAACAGTTCCTGAGGACTCAGGAAGTTTGTTTAGTTTACTCAGGGAGGTGGTAACCAAGCACAAAATAAACACCAGCAACAAACAACAAAAATCCCTCAGCCTAAGACTGGATTAGAGAAGATTCTGACATTTAAAAGTATAAGATTTTACACTTTGAATAAGCAAAATCAGTGGGTGAATGACATGTGTGTATGTGTGTATCTGTTGGAACATTAACACAGAAAATGGATGGATTTAATCTGAGCCCGAGGCGTGCACCACAGCTCGATCCAGCATTGCTAGATGGGGGCAGTAACGGAGTGGTCGTTGACTGCTCAGCCTGCTATCTGTATCTTGTGAGGACCAGGTTGATAGGACACATGGTAAATTCCACTGCATGAAGGTCAATGTGGTTGGGGTACCCTGATCTTGACTTTTGTAGGTCATTTGGACTTCTATGTTTTTTAACATCTCTGTGTTCCTGTGTGGTCTAGTCAGTAACTGTTCCTCCTCTGTGAACCCTGAGCAGTCCATGAACATCCTGACCTCTGTCTTGCTGCTGTATGCCAAGGAGGAGGAAGCCTTCTGGTTGCTAGTTGCTGTGTGTGAGCGGATGCTTCCTGACTACTTCAATCACCGAGTCATTGGAGCACAAGTGGACCAGTCTGTGTTTGAGGAGCTTGTTAAGGAGCACCTGCCTGAACTGGCAGAGCACCTGAATGACCCATCGGCCCTGGCGTCCATCTCACTCTCGTGGTTCTTGACTCTGTTCCTCAGCATTATGCCCCTGGAGAGTGCAGTGAACATTGTAGATTGCTTCTTCTATGATGGGATCAAAGCCATCTTCCAGCTGGGGCTAGCTGTGTTGGATGCCTGTGCCAAAGACCTCTGCAGCAGCAAGGATGATGGTCAGGCCTTGATGGTCCTTAGCAGGTGGGCTCTGGTGCTGTCTTTGGCTGACTGGGGAATGGAGTGGGCACCAGCTGCAACTCTGTGAGGTGGACTACAGGAGGGGGCAGCAGTAGGTGCCCAGGGCTGTCACTGGAAGGTTTCCTTCCACCCTGCTGTTTGTCACCCTGTAGGTCTCCCCAGAGCCTGTCCCTCAGGTGGCACTGTCAACTGCATGTGCTTGAAGAGTGCCATCTTCCCTCATCCTCTCTACCAAGTAAGGGAGTCCAGGAAAAGAGGGTTATCAATGGTTTTCTCTGAGGAAACTGAAATAACTTGAGTGTAGATGGACTTCTAGTGGTCTTGAATAGGGGGAAGCAGGCACTGGGAATTATTGGCTTCAGAAAACCAACTGAAAGTTTCAGACATTTTGTGTGTTAGGCCTGGTGTGTCTCACTAGGCTGAGGACTGGAACCCAGGCCTCTTACAGCTGAGGGTAAGTTAGCTGACAAAAGTCCCCTTTTAGAATGTTGTGATTTACTTCACTGGAGAGTGAGTCACAGATCCCTAGAAACCTACGGGTGGAGCCCAGATTGACAAGTCTGGCTTTATGGATGTCTTCCCATTGTTTGGAGACAAATGAGCTATGTTTGAAAGTGCTATGACAAATGAGCTATATGTGACATGTGTCATAGCCCCTGTGACCAGATGAGGGTAAGCCTGTGCTTTAATGCTGAGTGGTATGTTCAGGTTTTTGGATCACATTAAGAATGAGGACAGCCCTGGACCCCCAGTTGGCAGCCATCACACATTTTTCTCTGACGACCAGGAGCCCTATCCCGTGACTGACATTGCTGACCTGATCCGGGACTCCTATGAGGTAACCGGTCCCTGTCCTGTCTCCACCCGCCCAGTGGAAGCTTGCTGGGGAGATGGGCTTGAGGGAGGTTTCCAAGGCTGCTTGTTGTGTCCTGTGTGTATAGAAGGGATTCTGTGAGTGCATGCTTCCTTGTTTCCCTGCAGAAATTTGGAGACCAGTCTGTGGAACAGATTGAGCGCATGCGCTATAGGCACAGGATCAGGGTTCTCCAAGGCCATGAAGACACCACAAAGCAGAATGTGGTGAGTAGAGGCCTTAACATGGTGGCTCACGACAGGTGCTGACCTGTGGTGTCCCTCTTGGTCTCTAATACAGGAATGCCAGGGGTTTTTGGTATGTTGAATTAAAAACTTAATAGAGGTGACATGGTATAGCAAGAGCATGAGTTTCAGAGTCAGACACATTGTCAGTCTCAGGTTCCCCAGTTGTAAAATGAGGATAATAATACCCACAGTGTGGGATTAAAGGAGGTAGGATATAGAAAATGCCCCGCACACGTGGCCTACAGTGTTAGTTGTTTTTCAGGAGGAAGTTCTTGCCCAAACTGTCTTTGCTAGTGTTGAACTTCCACTAGAACTTACAAGTGTTTCTGGAGGCCCCAGTGTGTGAATCAGAAAGGTAGGGATAAACTCCTGCGAAAGTTCCCATAAGGTGATCTTTGTGTCAGAAAGAAGCAGATACTGATCCTTCAGAGGTGGAAGTTGGTGCTAGCACCTTGTGTCCCACACTTGCAGGAAGAGCCCCTCCTGTCTCTGACTCTCCAGATGCAGACAAGGTCTCACTCCATTCCTGTTTGTTCTTTCCTCAAGCTCCGTGTTGTCAACCCAGAAGTCTCATTTCTCCTGGAAGACCTTGAGGAACTCTATGATTTATTCAAGGTATGAAAGTTTGGGAAGATGAGGGAGTGTCAGGGCAAGCCATTGTTTTCAGCCTGCCCTGGTGATGTGCGGAAGCCAGAGGGTTTTACCATGTGCTTCTCTGAGGCAGCAGCACGTGGAGCTCCGTCTGCCAGCCTTGACTGCTCCAAGCCCACATACCAGTGCCGCTGCCATTCTGCACTAAGTTCCCAGTCTATGTTAGATGGAACAGTGACCCTACTGAACCTATCACTTCATATACTTTTTAATTACTTATAATTCAACCCACAATACACATTCATATATATTTAAAAATATATATTTTATTTATTTATTTTTAGAGAGAGGGGAAGGGAGGGAGAAAGAGAGGGAGAGAAACAAATGTGTGGTTGCCCCTCAAGCGCTCCTTACTTGGGACCTGGCCTGCAATCCAGGCATGTGTCCTGACTGGGAGTTGAACCAACACAACGACCCTTTAGTTCTCAGGCCAGCACTCAATCCACTGAGCCACACCGGCCAGGGCAACACATACACATATTTTTATGTTTATATGGCTGGTATGCATGCTATTTCATATTGTATTTTCCCTTGATGCTGTTTTTAACATTTTTCACTGTTGCCACATAGTCTTATTTTACATAACTTTATATTCTATCTTACTGGTAATAATATACTAAATCATATTTCTAATATTTGTATTTTAAAAAATATTTTATTATTTATGCTATTATAGCTGTCCCAATTTTTCCCCTTTGCCCTCCTCTGCCTAGCCTGTCCCCAATTTCCATAATCACTCTCCACACTGTTGTCCATGTCCATGGGTCATGCATATATGTTCTTTGACTAATCCCTTCACTTCCTTTCATTCAGTCCTCACCTCCTTCCTCCCCTCTTACAGCTGTCGGTCTGTTCCATGGTTCTGGTTCTCTTTTGCTCATTAATTTATTTTGTTCATTAGATTCCTCTTATTAAGCAAGATCATATGGTATTTGTGTTTCAACAACTGGCTTATTATTTAGGTATTTAGGTAGATTCCCAGGTCTTGCCACTTAACTCATGCTGCAAAGGATGTTTTTAAGTGCCTTGCTAGAAATTTTCATGCTCAAAACAGCAAATAAAAATGGGGAAGAGAAGCGGACACATTGATTCTCTGCTGACACTCCAGCAGTGAAAGGAGGTGGCCACACTAGAAAACAAGTCCAGCTTTGGAGTCTGGCCTCCAGAGCTTTTCCTGGTGGGAACTCTGAGCTGCTGTCACATCTGAATCTAGATTGCCAAAATAATTGGCATAGTGATAAGCAGCACTTCAGGGACTTTTAGGGGGAGTGTTAGTGGTTGAATCCTGGAGCACTGGTCGTGGCACATTGTCTGCAGTCACTGCAATGGGTTGTTGGTGTTTAGATTCCTGGCACTTCTCATTCATGGTAAGTAGGAGGTGTTGTGAGAAATCCTCACACCCCTGTCTCCTGTAGATACCACCTGTTTTCAAGTTTTGTAGTTTCCTCCATCGTATGAAGAAAAAATACAAAATGAAAGGTTACTTGGTGTCCCAACACTTCTGACTTTCTAGAAGGAAAAATACAGAATACTAGAAACATAAAAACAGGTAAATGAGTAAATGAATGTGTTGTTTAACATATATATAAAGTCTTTCATTTATTTGGGGTTAACTGTTTCAATTTGAGAGAATAAGACACATCACAAATTTGAATTTATATAATTTAAAAGATTGCTTTAAATTTATAATAAAAAATAAATTAAGTACTAACCATGTCATCTTTAAAATAAAGAGGGGTTTTTTTAGATTTTATTTATTTATTTTTTTAGAGAGAGGGATAGGGAGGCTGAAAGGAGGGAAGAAACATCAATATGCGAGAGAAGGTTGCCTTTTGAATGCCCCCAATGGGGTACCTGGCCTGCAACCCAGACATGTGCCCTGACTGGGAATTGAACCAGCGACCTTTACGTTCACAGGCTGGTGCTCAATCCACTGAGCCATACCAACCCTGCAATAATACAAAGAGTTTTTAAATAAGGTAGTTAGGGCTGTTTCTTGTTTCCTATTTCTATCATTCTTGAGAATGATGTGGTTGTTACTTAATGAAATTTATTTTCATATTTGTAGTTAATCTCATAAATCTTTCATTTTTGTAGGCCTAACTAACAAATATAAACTTAAAAACTGTAAATACAAGATAACTTTCAAAATTTACCTCCAAAGGAAATTCCAGTAAAATAGTGTCTTATTCTGGTGTACAACATAGGTGCCTTATTCTGGTGTACAACATAGGTGCCTTATTCTGGTGTACAACATGGGTGCCTTATTCTAGTGTACAACATGGGTGCCTTATTCTGGTGTACAACATGGGTGCCTTATTCTGGTGTACAACATGGGTGCCTTATTCTGGTGTACAACATAGGTGCCTTATTCTGGTGTACAACATAGGTGCCTTATTCTGGTGTACAACATAGGTGCCTCCTTTATGATCCCTCCCCAGCATCTTCCTTCCAGACTCAAGTCAGCATCATGTCCTCCATGACAAGCCCTCTCAGACTTTCCTTTCTCCCCATCCTCCTGACCTTCTCTGAATTTCCTTGGCTTCCACAGTTGGACTTCTTGTATTTTAATACTTAAGTACTGTTGGGTATAATGTCCTCTGGTTGGATTTTACATGCACCTCTTGTCTTTTGAATCGAAATATCATTTTGTCAAGGGAAAGGGCCATGAAGACATACTTCATTTTATAATTATGTGACAGGTTCTTAATAAGGAGTCCATTCTTTTTATTGGATCCTTCTCTAAGCCTGGAGTGTTACAGATGTGACCCTTTTCCCTATTAACAAGAAATAGTTCTGATCATTATCTTTACATACTCTTTCCTGTTAAAGGTGAATTATGTGGTTGGTACTTAATCTATTTTTATTGTTAATTTAAAGCAGTCTTTTTTATCCTCTAATGCAGTTCTTTTATTTCCTTTCATTTTATCAAGATATAATTAATTGATATATAACACTGTATAAGTTTAAGGAGGATAGCTTAATGACTTGACTTACATTATATTGTGAAACGATCACTGAGGTAAGTTTAGTTAACATCCATCTTCTCATACAGATGCAAAAAGAAAAAAGAAAAAAATGTTGTTTTCCTTGTGATGAGAAGTTTTGTACCTATTCTCTTAGCAACTTTCAAATACCCCATGCAGCAGTGTCCAGACAGTCACCATGCTGTACACCACATCCCCAGTATTCACTCGTCTCTAACTGAAAGTTTGTACTGTTTTATCACCTTCATCCAATTCTCCACCGACCCCGCTCTGATACCCACAAATGTGACCTCTTTTTCTATGAATTTGTGGTTTATTGTTTTGTTTTGTTTTTTAGATTCCATATATAAGTGAGATGATAGAGTATTTGTCTTTCTCTATCTGACTTATTTCACTTAGCATAATACCCTCCAGGTCCATCCATGTTGTAAAACAGTTGTTTAAATTACACAAATTCAGATCTGTGACATCTATTTCCCATTCTCTCAAATTGAGAACAGCTTCATTAATCTTATCTCTCCAAGTAAGATGCGAACAGTCTGACACATAGTCAGAACCATAGGCTATTCCCAGAAACACTGGGACCTGAACTGAGCTCTGTGGGCCCATCAGCCTGCTCTTCTTCGTGATCAGTTCCATTCATTCACTGCTGCTGGATTATTAGGCCCTAGAGAGCATTTGCTTTTTAAAATATCATTTTCTTACCATCATATTCTAATTAAGACTTTTTATTTTCAAAATTTAATTAAGAATACAAAACAAAGGAAATGAAATTATACTTACTCTTACCATTAAAAAAAGAAAAAGAAAACTTTTAAGCAAAAATGAAAGGATCTTACCCTATGTGCACCTACAATCCTATCTTGTACAGGTAATTACTGTTCACAAATGACATGTCTCTTTCCTGATTTTTTTCTCTGTAGACACACACACACACACACACTTTTTCCACACAAAAGTGAGATTGTCCTACAAATAGTGGCCTGCAGTTTTTTCTAGATCAATAGCTATAGCTCTTCTCTCATTCTTTTTTAATGGGTGCACAATTTTATTGTTGGGCAGAACCATAATTTATTTAACATTTACCTGTCCATGGGCACTGATGTTGTTCCCAGTTTTTTGTTGTTGTATAAACAGTACTGTGCTGAGTGAATATCCTTGTGCCCCATCAAGATGTCAGTCCTACTGTTTTTGTAGGACTGGTTCCATAGGGACGTACAAGTCTGGTTTTAGTCAATACTGTTCAAGTGATTTTGATTTTTCAAATTTCAATTTCATCGATGATGTCTAAGAGTGGTCATTTCCTACACTCCACACCCACCCAACATTTAATATTGGATCTTTAACATTTAATATTTAACATGTATTAAAATATTATATTTATAATATTTAACATTAATATTTAAAGATATTAAAGTTAATATTAAAGATTTATTAACATTTAATAAAATGTTAATATTGGATCTTAACATTTAATATGGATCTTTAAAATTTTTTCTAGTCTTTAGAAAGTTGTATTAAAATTAAATTTGTTTACTCATGAGTGAGGTTGAGTACCATATCAGAATTTTAGTGGCTAATTGTATGCTTTTTCCTGTCACCTCTTCTCATCCGTTGCTTATTTTTATTTTTATTTTATTTCATTTTTTTTGTAGGATTCTATGCAAACTGGTTGGATTAGTCCTTGGCTTATAGGCCATCCTGTTTTTTTCTGGGCAGGATTCTGTGGGCCTTTAGTATCACAGGATGCACAAGTATACATAGAAATTCATAGTGTGTCTTGGGTTTTCAGGAACAGAAATTTATTAGACCTTTGTGGTAGTTTTCACAATTCTGAAAAATGCTATTTAAAAGAACATGACTGTAATGAATATGACAGTAAAGTCATAAATGGCACTTTGGGTTTTATCCAGAATGGTATGTGCCCTTGCATATTAGAGCATTGGCGAGAGCATTGGAATTGTGAAGAATCTGCAGTCACTGGGATCCATTTCAGTGAACTGAGATATCCCGAGAGGTTACATAGTACAGGTGTACAGGATGTATTCCAAAGAGGCTGAGCTGATCCTCAGTGACAGGGCCACTGTCACTTTGTTTGCTTTAGCTTTTAGTCTATTCCCAAGACTTTTCAGATTGCCCTTGTTTTTTACTTTTAATTTTTTGAATTGTTAGTATATTCATGTGGTTCAAGGTTCAGAACATACAAAGAAGGATGCAGTAAAAAGACTTGCTTCCACATTTGAGTCCCTCCCCCATTTTTTCTCCTGAAAGGTAACCAGCATTCCTGTTTCCTTTGTATCCAATAGTTTTGGCTAGTACTTTTTGATTTTCAGATATGACTTTACGAGAAAATAGATTAAAAATTGTACGTTGTCTATATTTAAAACTATGACAGCTGAACTGCCTATTTAAAAATGGTTAAAATGGTAAATTTTGTTGTATGTATTTGCTACAATGAAAAAATTTTAATAAAAAACATCAAAATTACATATTCATATGGTAACAAGGAACACTTACATGTCTGTTTAGAGTGGTGAAATAATAATTTATTTTTTTGTGTGTTACAAATGTTGCTTATGCCATATAATAGATGATAATTTTAGAAGGCAAAGTAAGCTGTGAGAGGTCTTGTTAGCCTTGGCTGTCGAGTGTGCTGCCATCTCTCAGAGGTCCCTTTTTTCCTCTTGTTTTAAGAGAGAATATATGATGAGCTGTTACTGGGAGCAGTCCAGGCCGATGGCCTCTCGCCATGACCCCAGCAGGCCCTATGCAGAGCAGTACCGCATAGACACCCGGCAGTTTGCACAACTGTTTCAGCTTATCTCGCCATGGACCTGTGGGACCCACACAGAGACCCTTGCTGAAAGGACTTTCAGGCTTCTGGATGACAACATGGACAATCTCATTGAATTCAGAGCATTTGTGAGCTGTCTTGGTATGACTCCATACTTTACTGCAGCGCGTTGGTTTGGGACGTGAATCTGTGAACATAATACAAGGTGGATTGTGTAGCAGGCAGATACAAATGATGAAATGTTTTTGTGATTAGCCTCACATGAGTTTGTGATTTTAAAAATCACTCTGTAGCCCTGGCCAGGTGGCTCTGTTGGTTGGAGCGCTGTTCCATACACCAAAAGGTTGTGGGTTCCATCCCGGGTCAGGGCATGTATAGGAAGCAACTGATGGATGTTTCTCTCTCGTGTTGATGTCTCTCTCTCTCTTTCTCTCTCCCCCACTTCCTCCCTCCCCTACCTCAAAAATCAATGAACATATCCTCTGGTGAGAATTAAGAAAACATCATTCTGCAGGTTCCTCTCATGACTGGTTTTATGATTTCTTAAGAAGAAAGGGACTCAGGCTCTTAATACACAAGGTCATTGACCTTTTTCTCTTTGGTTCCCAGGGTGTGATAGTGGCTTATTAGAAGCCACATTCCTAAAGCTTACACATAGAATTAAAATCTGTCAAAAGGTATCAGGCCAGAGAAAATTCATGAGGTTATCTTGTAGCTCACCAGTCACCAATCACCAGATTTTTTCACATTTTCATTGCAAACATAGTGTGTGTCTGGGGTACGGGGAGAGGAAGTATTGCGCCCACAAGTGTTGACCATGTTCTCTTCTCAGTGAGTTTGTGTCATGACACATGTACTTTAACTATTTGCATCTATTCAATCTCACTCTTTTTTTTTTGCAGATATTATGTATAATGGAGAAATGAATGAGAAAATTAAACTGTTATATAAACTTCATATTCCTCCAGGTAAGAAATAATGAGTAGAAAAATTAAGCTCTATTCTGCCTTGACTGCTTTGCGTACAATACTGAAGTTCTTTTTATTTATTTATTTGATTTTTTACTTTGTTTTTTCTCTTTTTTATTATATTTTATTGATTGCAGAATTATAGTGTCTGAATTTTACTTCCTGTGCTCCCCTCCACCCAGCAGCCCCCACTCCCTCAGGCAATCCCCACACCATTGTTCATGCCCATGGGTTATGCATGTAAGTTCTTTGGGTTCCCCATTTCCTATACTGTACTTATATACCCATGACTATTCTGTAACTACCTATTTGTACTTCTTAATCCCCTCACCATCTCACCCATTCCCCTACACACCCCTCCCATCTAGCAACCATGAAAATGCTCTCAGTATCCATAATTCTGATGGAATTTTTTTTCTTTCCTTCACAGCATACAGATTTTTAAAATATATTTTATTGATTATGCTATTACATGTGTCCCATTTTCCCCTTTATTCCCTTCTGCCCTGCACATTCCTTCCCACCCACACCCCCCCACACACATATACACCCCCATGTCCATGAGTCATACATGTAAGTTCTTGGCTTCTCCATTTCCTACACTATTCTTAACCTCCCCCTGTCTATTTTCTATCTACCATTTATGCTGCTTATTCCCTGTACCTTTGCCCCCATTCCCTCTCCCTTTCCCTGCTGATAACCCTCCATGTGATCTCCATTTCTGTAATTCTGTTTCTGTTCTAGTTGTTTGCTTAATTGGTTTTTGGTTTTGGTTTTTAAGGTTCGGTTGTTGATAGTTGTGAGTTTGTTGTCATTTTACTGTTCGTATTTTTTATTTTCTTTTTCTTAGATAAGTCCCTTTAACATTTCATACAGTAAGGGCTTGGTGATGATGAACTCCTTTAGCTTGACTTTATCTGGGAAGCACTTTATCTGCCCTCCCATTCTAAATGATAGCTTTGCTGGATCGAGTCATCTTGGATATAGGTCCTTGCCTTTCATGACTTTGAAAACTTCTTTCCAGCCCCTTCTTGCCTGTAAGGTTTCTTTTGAGAAATCAGTTGAGAGTCTTATGGGAACTCCTTTGTAGGTAACTGTCTCCTTTTCTCTTGTTAAATTTCTTTCCTTATCTTTAATCTTGGCTAATGTACTTATGATGTGCCTTTGTGTGTGCTTCCTTGGGTCCAACTTGTCTGGGACTCTCTGGGCTTCCTGGACTTCATGGAAGCCTATTTCCTTTGCCAGATTAGGAAAGTTATCCTTCTCTAATAAGATTTCAAATTCTTACTCTTCCTCTTCTCCTTCTGGCACCCCTATGATTTGGATGTTGGAAAATTTAAAGTTTTCCTGGAGGTTCCTGAGCCTTTCCTTAGTTTTTTGAATTCTTGTTTTTTCATTTTGTTCTGGTTGAGTGTTTATTTCTTCCTTCTGCTCCAAACTGTTGATTTGAGTTCCAGTTTCCTTCCCTTCACTGTTGGTTCCCTTTATTTCACTTTTCATAGCCTTCACCTTTTTCTCTATTTTGTGACCATACTCACCTAGTTCTGTGAGCATCCTCATTACCAGTGTTTTGAACTCTGCATTTGATAGGTTGGCTATCTCTTCATTGCTTAGTTGTATTTTTTCCAGAGCTTTGATCTGTTCTTTCATTTGGGCTATTTCCTTTTTTTTTTTTTTTTGTCTCAGCTCACTTGTTATGTAGTAAGGGGCAGAGCCTTAGGTATTCGCCAGGGTGGGGCAACCCACAGTGCTGTGTTGTGATGCTGTATGTAGGAGAGGGGTCCAAGAGGGAACAATGCCTCTTGTTCAGCTCTCTGCCAGCTTTCAGTCACTTCTGCTCCTACCCACAATCAAATTGGGCCCTCCTGGTGCTGATTCCCTGGTGGGTGGCTTTGTATATGTTCTAGGACTCTGTGGGTGTCTCCCAAGGAACTCTCCTGTGAGGCTGGGTGTTTCTCCTGCCTCCTCAACCCCCATAGGTTTTTTCAGTAATAGTCTTTGAGGCTCTATTTCTCTGCACTGGAACCCAGGCTAGCATGGTCTGTCTTGCTCCCCAGTTGTTCCTACTGGTTTATCCGCATGCAAATATGGGACCACCCACTCTGCCAGCTACTGCCTTGCATGATTGGCCAGCTGCCACCAGCTTTCTGCCCTTCCTATTGTTCTGGATGAATGTTTCTTCTTTAACTGCTTGGTTGTGAGACTTCCTTAGAGTTTGATTTTCTGTCAGTTCTGGTTGTTTTTTGTTTTTAAATTTGCCATTGTCCTTCGTTTGGTTGTGTGAGGAGGCACAGTGTATCCACCTATGTCTCCATCTTGGCCGGAAATCCTGAAGTTCCTTTCAAATTTCAGACTTGAAACCACAGATATTTCTGGTTTAGCATTCCTGATGACATTTTAAGCACTGTATTGTATGGCCTATGGCAGTGGTTGCCAAACTTAAGGGTACAGCATGGTCATCTGGAGAACTTGTTAACACAGGTTACTGGGCCTACCCTAGTTTCTCAACTCACTAGATCTGAGGACCACACCGTATGAACCATTGGCCTATAGAATGTATGGGAAACCAGACCCTGGTGGCCTTAACAGATGGCTGTTTTACTCTACTATTTTTGAAGGACCATTTCATTTTTCCAACATGTAAGACCTTACTCCTTCAAATTGAATCAGTGGTAACTGAGAACATAGGAAACAGTTTTGAAACCTATGGATATACCTTAAGTTATTCAGTGGACCTTTGATAGAGGCAGATAAGGAATTCCAGAGGGTCTCTGGATCTCAGTGCCATGGTTCCGGTGCTGGATGGGGCAGCTTCTGATAGAAGTTCCCCCTGAGGATGCCTGGGGAGGCTGTTGGGCTTTAGATTTCCAGGGTCATGAGAACCTGGTGGCTTTTACAATGAACACCTGTATAAAACTTGAAAATGAAAGCGACTATCATTAGTGGGCTTTCTGGGTACAGTTTCTGAATCAGCCATTACTGAGTTGGTGTATAATACATTATACATGTTATCTCCAGGGAGCATTCTATAGCAGCCACACACGGCTGCTCCTCCACTGTTCCAATCATTCATTATTACTCTAGTGCAAATTGTTTAGCATCAGTGAAGTTCTTTGCCTTTTATGCCAATATATTGTAATTAGCCCTTATTTTTCCACAAATGTTTTCCTACTAACATAGAAGACATGCATAATTATTCCTTTATTGTCATTATCACCTTTTCATAATCATTACCTATTCTATCTAGTATATTGCTAAATAGAACATGGTTGATTTTATTTTTTTCAATTATTTTATCTTGAGTTTTAAATAACTATTTTGGGATAATTTTAGATTTATAGTAAAGCTACAAAGATGGTATAGACAGTTGTCATTCTTGATATATGTTTAAATTTATTACTGGTTTTTGATATTATCATTTGAAATTGTATTTGATTAATACAACTTCATATTGAATTATTTGGTTCCAAATTACAAGTTTATTTCTAAAAATTATTTTAATTATATTAATTCTTTAAAGGCATTTGTAGACCTTTATGGCTTCAGAAATCATTTTTTCAAAAACTTTCTGAACATATATGATTGTAATATTTATAATGTATGACGGAATTTAAGTTGTTAAATGGAAGTTAAGACTTGATATATTATTTTGTTTGCCTATATTTAACATTTGAATTTTTATGCAGTTTTTTAAAAAGTCTTAATGTAGACCCTAAAACCTGTATTTAAGCACATCAATTTGCCAAGGCCGTGAATATCCACAATGCATTTAGGTATTTTCATTTAAATAGATTTAATTTTAACAAATATGTACTTTCTACCAATAATGAACAACTTTTTGATTAAAGGTGGGATAGACATGCTAGTTGGAAAAAAAGTTTTAACTCATTAATTAGGAAGTATGCTGAGGACTACAAGTTTGAACTTGTGTGCCCAAAGAGGAATGCTTTATTTGCCTGATGGAAGGCAGGGTACCAGACAGGGCACATGAGCACCTGGCCTCTGTGCAGACTGGTTGAAATTTGGAGAGGGTCCTAGAGGATGCAGAGGACTTTTGTGAGCTTGTTTAAGTTATCTGATGCAACACAGGAAGCGAGGAAGTGCTAGGCCCAGGGCTGGGCCTCACAGTTCTGGAAGTGCTCACTTTGTTGGCTCCATGGTGACTGCAACACTATTTAGCACAGGAAATAGAAAATACTCCAGATGATCTGATACCATATCAGGCAACATAGGGATGAACAGTATTCCTGAAGATTATTAAATCAGGAGTTTTCATAGCAGATTGATCAAAATACAGGTATTGATCATTTTGCTTAATTACACTAATTGGACTTCCAGAAAACAGTTTCCTGGAAGAACATTAGCTTCATCATCAAGAAGCATCAAAACAAGCTACTGAGAATGATATGTTGGCAATGGTAAATAAACACAAAGTAGTGAGGTGTTGGAGGCTTTCCGTAAGATGGTATGCTAAGATCAGAGCTGGTATCACAGGTTCCTCCTGGCAGATTAGCTTTCCAAAATATTTCCCTGCTGGTCTGGATCTACATCAAATGGATCTTCAAATGTTGAATCTAATAAAGTTTGAGCGGCTCATGTTCATGTTCAGCTTTATGTGAAGAAGTAGACATTTCTTCCTGAGTATCAAAGTCCATTTGCTGTCCATTTGCTGAGGAAGGGTTTAGTCAAGAAGTTCAGTTAAAAGGAAAAATCTTACGAGTAATTCCAACTTATAATTTGGTTGAAGATAGTTATTTTAAAAAGACTTAAAATGTTGAAAACCTGAATGAACTTAGTTGGAAACTAAAAGAATGCATGAAAACATATTAACATATGCTGATACAGTATGGATTCAAAGCAAAAAGTCAACTTAGAAAATAATAACGTTATACTTCATTAATGATGGTTAGTGTTATTATTTGGATCCTGAAACATAATTATAGGCTAATACTGCAATATCTGTATTTTAATGAAGAAAAGCTTTGTTTTGAAATACTTGATATGGGAAAAATATTGATTGGATTAAAAATATAGTTACAGTATAGCCAAACATTTTTCAACATTACATTTGTCAGGAAGAGAGAAGCTGATTGATGTGCAGAATGACTGACCACATACTTGAAGTAAAAATTACTTAAACCATTCAAATTCTCAGTAATGACAAGAAAGGAGTTTCCATCAAGTAGAGAAAAATGCCATTTGCCTCCACCTTCTTGTGATAGTGACAGTCTGTTTTGAAGAGATCATTATTTCAAAGTCCTAGTCAGGAATTGTATGTAGCCATTTCAATATTATTAGTATGAAAATAACATTAAAAAGTCCTGAGCATGCTAAGATTTCAGTACCATTCATTCCATTTTGTTACTTGACAAAATATTTTGTTCCATTGCCCACAATAAAAGAATGTACTTTGGAAGTTTAAGTTCATTTACTTAGAATGGATCCACTTTCTAAACCCATGCAGTACATTTGGAAATACACAAGATCTTTGCTTGACGTTGCTTTGTCAAGAGTACCAACAGATAGGATGGTAGGTACTGATACATACACACACACACACACACACACACACACACACAATCATAGATTTCATGGAATGTTCACTGTGGATGAAAACCTTAGCAGTATTGCAGAATGGGATATTATGTGTTTGAAATTAACATCAACAGGACCAAAGATATGGAGCATGTGATGACTAATGTTTGCCTAAGAGTAGTTTGGCACTCAGGTTATACCCACCATATTGGTTCTCTTTGGTTGGCCTTTTATGGTTATACTGAGAAACAATACTGGAGATAAACTATAATCTGCTTTTGAGAATGTGCCAATATGTCAAAATATCCATTGGTAACCAATAAAACTAAAAAATCACTGCACTGCTCTAAGGACCAAGTTGTTGGGAATGACCCAAGAGACATTACATGAAGAAAGCTCACCAAGTGAGGTGGAAACAGGTGAGCTAAATGATTACTCCATCCATAAGAACTTCCTTCAGAGAAATAGAAACTGAAAATTCAGTTAAAGGAAATAACGACTTTGAGAACAGATGACCTACTGAGGAAACTTGCCATGGTCAGATCACAGGATACAAAAATGACAGTTCCCATTCTAGTCTAACAATTTAAGCTGTACTGATACCAGCCAGGTCAGAAGTGATACCAGGTACACTGATTTGGTGATGGGCAGCTTAGGCTAGATAAGAGATCTGTTTTTTGGATTGGGATCAAGACTTGAAAATGCCACTTGAAGTGAAAACTGCAGAGTACAAACCTCCTTAAAAACCTTTTGTGAAATTAAACATTGCATTGAACTTTTTAAAAGAAAAGTGAGGTGCTGAAGATCCCTGGTATTATCCAAGTTGACAGGAAGCCACTAGGTAATTGGATTTATGATCTCAGCATGCAGTACTCCTGTATCTGAAGGGATTTTTTTTACAATAGATATCTAATACACAAGTTGGGTACTTTAGTTGACTTTCATATCCATGATTGAGTTATATTGTAATTCCTAATCTAAATGCAAGTCCTATCATTTGATTGCCTTTCCCAACCACTGTGGAGGGGTAGGAGGAGGACACGGTATTGCTTTTGAAAGAAGAAAATATGATGGAGGATGGTATTATTTTGATGATTGTAGTATCTTAATTGAATTGGAAGGCGAAATTGTGCTGAAAGCAGTATGTTTAAGAGATAAGGGAATTTCAGATAACCAAATGTAAATTATTCATCAGATATTAACTTGTGCAGTCCTTGAAATGAGACAAAATGAAAACTTAGTAGTTTCTTAATTCATGTATAGTCTTGAATTATGATATTATATATATAAGAACATAAAACTAAGATTACATTTAGTTCAAATAGCCCATTTTGAAAGGTTAAAAGTACATTTGAAGATTATATGTAAACTCAGTCTTTACTATTTTCCTGAATGCATTGTATCCTGTTTCTGATCATAGATAGATGAGTTTTCTTCAGTGAACTGAGGCTCCCGGTGTTCCCTGATGTTCAGCCCCAGTCATGGTGTTTTCTGTGTGCCAGGACTGGAAAGAGGCTGGAAAGCATTGCTTTGTGGTTGGTTGGCCTTTCCAGTTCCTTGTCACTGTTGATACTTTATGTGCCTCCTTTCTGGGCACTCACCTACTGCTTGAATTAATTGTTCCACTCTATGCTTCCATGACGTGTGCATGTTGGTTCTTCTATTAGAGTGACTTGTGGGCACGTTTCTTCGGTTTGATGCACCAAGCTTTTTGAGGACAGGGATCCAGTGCCCTATTGACATCTGTGGCCTTTAGCTAGGAAATCCACTTCCATCATGACTGCCCCAAGTACCATCCAGTGTTTGTAATTTTCCACTTACTCAGTTTCTGAGAGGCGTCTCACACTTGCCACTTTGTAGAATTTGTTTTCAGCAAAGTTGGGGAAAAGAATGACTGAGTATCTTTATTGTAGGAAAAAAAAGATCTGGAAAATAACTGAAACCTACCTTCCAAGAAAAGAGAGTAGCTTACCAAGGCTTTGGTGCCATCTCGTGGGTATTCAGTCACAACTGAATTTTGCCTTTGATTTATTCTCAGCAAATGGCTTCAGCCTTTTTAAAATGAGGATCCTTTGTCTGTAATCCCCTTTATAATTGTTTTTGTGAGCTTTATTGTTTAGAAAGGGGGAAGGGAGGGAGAAAGAGGAAAACATGGATGTGGGAGAGAAACATTGATCAGTTGCCTCTTGCATGTCCCCAACTGGGGATCTGGCCTGCAACTCAGGTATGTGCCCTGACTTGGAATCAAACCAGTGACTTTCTGATGATGCCCAACCTACTGATCAGGGCTATATTTGTAAATGTTATTGATCTACAATTCACATACTACACAATTAATACACTTAAAGTATACAATCCAAAGCTTCTAGTATATTCAGCTAAGCCACCATCATGATGATTTTAGAACCTTTCGTTACCCCCTTAAAAAAACCCAAACCTAAAAGCATTGCTCTCCTCCCCCTCTACCCATTTCTCCTTGCTTTCTGTTCCATAGATTTGCCTTGTCTGGATATTTTGTATAAAGGGAATCATGCAATGTTTTTTTGGCTGCCTTCACAGTTCATCCATGCTGTAGCATGTGTCAGTGTTGCATTCCTATTTATGGTTGAATCTGATACACCAATTATTGACGGGCATGCCATAATTTATCTCCTCACCAACTGATGAACAGTTGGATGTTTCCAACTTCTTAGCTCTTAGGAACAATGCTGCTACATGCATTTGTGTACAAGTTTTTTGAGTTGACATGTTCTCATTTTCTTTTCGTATACCTAGTGGAGTTTCTGGGCTGAATAGTAATTTAACTTTTTTGAGGAACTTCCAGGCTATTTTCCAAAATGGCCGTAACATTTTATATTTCCACCAGCAGTGTATTAGGGTTCTGATATAACTGTATTTTTGTGCATTTCAAAACTTGTAATAAAGTGCTTTGAATTCAGTAAAGCTCTTCCCAATTTTTGTTAGAAAGTATGTAATATAGCACAATGTGCCTACTATAGAAAAGTAACATGAAAAGTTTAGAACAAATTACCTATTATCCCACCCAAAGATATGGTGTTTATTTGTAAAATTTATGAGTATGGTATACACATACATATATTTAAACAAAATGGATTTTACTTCACACATTTTTCTAGGCCAGGTCTTATGAATTGGTGTATCATTAATTACAACAGTATGTATACGTACATCCAGAAAAGAGTACTACTGTGGTATGTAAGATATTTTCTTTACTCTATGTATCCAGACAGTGCTTTCTGTATACCTGGGTTCACAGACCCTGCAAAGGCTGCTTCCCACAGGTTGGGGGCTGCTAGCTTACTTAACCTTTAGTTTTCTTACCTAAAAAGTTTTGGTTTTAGTCAAGATAACATAATTTGTTCAACTTAATCTCTTTTTAAGCACTCACTGAAAATGATGGAGACAGCCAGTCACCATTAAAGAATCCTCTGTTGTCGACGTCAAGACCCCTGGTTTTTGGGAAATCAAATGGCACGTACCTCTCTTCATTGATACCTTCAATATGGCATACCACTGCTGTTTTCAGGAGCAAGACTTTGCGGCTCTTCTTAGACTCACCTATGCCCTCCCTCCAGAGAAGAAACACTGAGCCTGCTGCTTTCCAAGGCCAGAAACCTTGAGTTGTAGTGTACTGCTGACTGCCCCTCAACCCTGCCATGTTTATTCCTCTTGTAGCAAGAGATGTGACCTAGCTGCCATTCTCCATTTGTTATCAGTTGTAAAACACTGTTCCTCCTATGTCATCTGTGTTCCTCAGTTTGGAATTCCTCCACCCTGCACTACCCCCTTTTATGTTTTGTTTTGTTTTTTTGCTTTTATTGTATTTAGACTAACACATACATTGTTTCGTCTCAGGTGATGCAGCTGATTATCAGAAACAGCTAAAACAGATGATTAAGGATTTAGCCAAAGAAAAAGATGAAACTGAGACTGAACTGCCCCAAATGAGCCAGGTATGGACTTTATTCTGTGTAAAGAACTGTCTTGCCAAATGATTTGTTTAGAAGTAAGTTTGGTAATTCACTTGGGGCTCTTTTACCTTCAAAGCCATTATTGAAGGATCTTGTAACTTTTGGGGGAAAATCTTTAAAAATGTGATCCATTCAGATATTCAGAGCTCTTCAAAACAGTCTGTCTTTGAAGAATTCTATCAGATTCATTACCCAGAGTGATGAAGATTTATTCCATAGAGTGGTAGCATTTGGTGGCACTGTGGATATACCAGTTTTCTCCCCTTAAAATTGGTCAGTGCTTAAAATCATTGATTATGATAGCACTTATCTCCTAAAGCCTTTCTGTAATTTCCACAACAGGTTTCTGTGCCACATTCAAGCACCCTGTGATGGTGGTAGGTTATTCACAGTCCTTTATTACAGGACCTAAGTCTTTTTGGGTATGTGCTGTGAGTCTTCGAGAGGGGACATTTAGCATGCAGTTTCTCAAGTCTTGTTTTGACCTCAAGTATATTCTGGGATTCCAGTGTCCTGACATATTTGACGAGTGTTGCTTTACTCTGGGGAGTTCCTTTCACATTTTCCTTCTACTCCATAGTTAGTTACGTCAGTACCGCATGTCAGTCATACTTCAATTAAAAAAAAAAACAAAACTAGTTAAATCTCATCACCCAGAGTCATCAGCATTACCATTCTGATATATATCAACATCTTACTACAAACAAAAATGGGCTCCATCAATATTTGAAGTCATTTATTTCAAAACAATCATGGATATTTCTCTCAGATCATTAAATATCTATTAAATTAGCAGTTCTCAGCCATTTTCTTATTCCTAGAATTGTGTAGCTAAATCTCACATGAAACATCTCTTATCACATTACATAGTCTCAATTTGGGCAGGAGTGTGTAATTTCAGAAGCATCAGTCATCACTGTCCTTCATTTTTACCTTTAGTTACTGCTGAATTCTTCTTATATAGCCACTTTAATGTTACAGATGGAAGAAAATACACATTTCCAGCATATTATGCTTTATTATTTCAAGAAAGGTAAAAATGCAACTGAAATGCAATAAAAGATTTGTTCAGTGTACAGAGAAGGTGCTGTGACTGATCGAACTTGTCAAGTGGTTTGTTAAGTTTAGTGCTGGAGATTTCTTGCTGGACAATGCTCCACAGCTGGGCAGAGCAGTTGAAGTGGACAGTGATAAAATTGAGAACAATAAACATTATACCACATGGGAAATTGCTAAGATACTCAAAACATCCAAATCAATAGTTATTAATGAAAATGAAAAAATGTGTCTTTACAGAAAAAAGTAAGTGGACTTTTTGGGCAACTCAATATAATAGCACGCTTAGAAGTATGCTATTTGTATAAACAAATACTATACAAAGCATCCATACTCCTTAGAAGTATAGCATACTTCTAAGTGTGCTGAAATTCTTTGGAGTTAAAGGGTAGGTATTACCTTGTCTCGTATTCTGCTTTCAAAAGTACCATGTAGTTTTCTCTAAGTACTGAAGTTGGGGTTTTTATTTTATTTTTTTTGAAAGCATACTTCTATCCTGGTTATGCTGCTATATACCATATACCTTTTTTTCCCAGAGAGAATTTATCCAGTTCTGTAAAACTTTGTACAGTATGTTCCGGGAAGATCCAGAAGAAAACAATTTGTACCAAGCCATCGCCACAGTAACCACTCTGCTGCTGCAGATCGGGGAAGTGGGGCACGGAGGCAGCAGCTCTGGAAGCTGCTCTCGGGACAGCGGGGAGAAGCCACAGGCTTCAGTTCCTTCTCTGGAGCAGGACTCTGTATTTGCAGACACTGACCCTGGGACAGCTTCCCAGGATGCCCAGACATTTCCGGAAGAGGTAGAAGGGGACTGGACAGTCTCCCTCGAGCATATCTTAGCTTCACTTTTGACTGAACAGTCATTAGTAAACTTTTTTGAAAAGCCACTGGACATTAAATCCAAACTTGGAAATGCCAAGATCAACCAGTACAGTCTTAAAACTTTGGAAATGAGCAGCCAATCACATCCTGAAATCAAGCAAGACAGCAGTTTGCTGAGACAAGTCTGCCATAACAAAGCAAGGACCACAAAGCAAGTTTCATGGGTTGTCAGCCCATAAATCCAAGTTTCAGGCTCATTCAGAGTATATCCCACAAGCGGGGTATATCCAGGTAATCAACCTGACAGCCCCAGCTGTGGCCAGGGTAACTTATATAACCCTCAAACATTTATTTCTATTTATTCTTAAAAGAATTACCAGTTTTATGAGATTTGCTGAAATGGGCATTTCTGCTGTGATGATTTTGTTCTCAGAATAAGAAAGTCCAATGTTTCATGCTAACCCAGAGACAAATGCCCAAGCTTCTATTTTTCACTTAGATAATGGGAGGTCTAGAATAAGTTCACTTCCAAATCTAAGAGCCACTATCTGTGCAATTGCATTTGTTTTTTTGGGATTTTTTTGCACAAATTTTGTTTCAGTGCTGGTAATTAGAACCATTTTAATATATTTGGTTGTATTCACTTGTCCTTGCAAAAATGTCATGTATATACTTTCAATGTTGGCCTCCAGATTTTTTAAATAAATTTTTGTATTGATTTTGGTCCTTGTTTATGCCTTATACTTGTCTGAGTGTCTAAGGTCTGGGTTGTGCCAGTGAACAGATAAGCTGGAGATGGCCCTCCCCTCAAATCTTGCGTTCTTGGTCAATGGTGCAGTAGGGATAGAGGTGTCCAACCTTTGGCCCAACACAAAATCATAAATTTACTTAAAACGTGAAGATTTCTTTTGTGACTATGTGTTGCAGTGTATTTGATGTGTGGCCCAAGACAACTCTTCTTCCAGTGTTGCCTCGAGACACCAGAAGATTGGACACTCCTGCTTGGATTTTCAGCCCTACCCTGGCTGTGCACTACCATCACCAACAGGGCTTCAGAGATGACCTCTTCATAGTGGTGTAAATAATGTAATATAACCCCTGCAACAGGCTGAACTACAGATTTTGGCTGAACTAAAGATTTTGGATTATGTAAATTTTACCCCTGAGCTCCATGTAAACCCAGAGTAAAAATACCTGGAGGTCATTGGGGTGAGCTAAAATACTAACTGTACATATAAATTAACTGTAATTTGGTTACCCCATCAAAATAGCAATTATTTTAGAAGACAATTCAGTACTTCTTAACAATTATATTCAATACAGATAGAGGCAGAAGCTTACAGACATACTATCAAATATAAACAAATCTAAGATACTATCAATTGTTATCATTTCAGTTTGGTAAAATGAAGTGGCCAATGGCAATTGAGTTCTACATGCCAGTTTCTGGAAAAAGTTTATCTTAGTGCTTTTACATGTATGGAATTCTAACATTACCTCCAATGCCCCAACTACCTAAACAGTCATTCTAAAGCCAGCCTACACCTCAAAATTACCTTTAAAAACTTGCTTAGGACCTGTCTATTCAGAAAGTCAGGGGCTGGAAAGAGACACAGGCACAAATACTAAAGAAAAGCTTTCCAAATAATTGTGATTGGGAACTACTTTAAGATATACAAATACATTCATTCCATTGCCACCAGAAACAGGAAACCAAACCACAAAGGCAGTTTTATAACTTTATTCAACAATCAGCAGTTAGTTCTCATCCACATTAACTGTTTGTAGATCTGCAAAAGACAAGACAGCTAGTCACCTTCCATACCCATACACTGTATTATTCTTCTAATCTAAACAGCTTTGTGGAATAAAGTAAAACTTACTTTTGAAAGTGGTGACAGGTACATAGGTGACCAACGTATAGAGCTTGTTTGGTGAATCTTCATCCTCATTACGTTTTCTGGACAACCGCACTCGGATACGGTATGGGACATTCCTAATAACAAATACAGGTGTGCTGATAAAGCTAATCCCTCCTATCACAAAAGTAGCCATGAGGTATATTCACACATCCTACCCCAACTCCTGTAACATGTTTCTAACTGCACCATCCTTTGTTCTAACCTGACCAACCAGACACTATAGAAAAAACTGTTGTTTCAGGGTATATATACCTGTCTTAGTAGGCAGCCACCACTGACATTCAACCTGTACAGGAATGTGGGCCTCAGGCAGTCTTTTCCCTCTATCACCACCACAGAATTCGTGTTTATGGTCTTTGTCTAAGAGTTAGACTTGGATAAACACTAAAATAACTTTGCAGGCTACACTGAACACAAAGAACTATTAAATGTTGTTTGCACTCTGCATCAGTGGCTTGTACTGCCTCCTTTTACTGGTCTGAGATGAAGTGTTCTGGAACTTGGGACTACAGCCGCCCCTCACTGTCGCGGTTCACTTACTGTGGCTTCACTGTTATCACTGGTTTTTTTATTTTTTTTTAGAAACTCTTGATACAGTGAAGCCACAGTAAGTGAACTGCGATATAGTGAGGGACGACTGTATACTTCACTGGTGAGTACCCATATAGTTTTATGTGTTGTTAAAATTATGTAAGTTTAAGAGCATATGAAGTGGAGTGTGGGAAAGGTTAATAGGAATGTGGGAAGGGTTTACAAAGCCTTAAAATATATATAAATAATAAAATATAATGCCACTACTTTGTGGATGTTTCATCTATCGTGGGGGTCTCTGGAATGTAACTCCTGAGATAGGTAAGGGATCACTGTACTCTTGATGTCTATGATACCACTTTCTTACCTCAAAGGAGCCATTACTGGCAGCTCCTTTATCTCATACCATTTCTACCAGTACCCGAAATGTTAGTCCACTGCAGGGCCGAATGCCCTCCCATCCAACCCCAACACTGAAATACTACCCAGATGCTACACTCTGCCCTACTTCAATCTTATAAAATCACCTAGCCCATGCCAGTGCCACTACCCTTATTTCCACGCTGGCACCTTACATTGTCCTTCACAGCAAAAACCACTCCCCTCCTTAATAAGCAAGGGTTCTCAACCTTGGCCCTATTGCTGTTTGGGCTGGATAATCCTTTGTGTGGAGGGCTGTTATGCATTCTAGGATGCTTACCAGAATCTGTGGCCTATAGTGACAACCAAAACTGTGCATGGGGAGGGTAGGTAAAATTGCCCATGGTTCCAAAACTGCTCCAATCCTTTCTACAGAGAAATACAGACTCTTTGCCACGACCTACAAGATCCCTTACGATTTTCTTCCACCTAACTTTCCATCCTTGTCCACGTCACTTATCTCTAAGTCATCCATGCTATCTTCAAGTCACTTATTTGACTTCACCTAATTTGTTCTCTCTGTGCACCACTCCCACCTGACCCTCACATTGCTGGCTCCTTTGTTATTTAGGTCTCATTAAAAATACGTCAAAGTGCTTCTCTGCAGGTGCTACCCCACCCTTTGAGTTACTTTCACACTATTTTATACTTCTATAAGCATTAGCTAATTACTGAACTTATACAGAATGTGCAAAGTGAGATGGTGTGATTTTAAAGGTTCATCTTATAACACAGATAACACTTTGGCACCTTATTCCTTTGGCCCAGACGGCTTTGTTGAGCCTGGTGTCAATGCGCACATCTGGAGTTCCCATCTCCTTCATGGCAAATTTCCGGATCTCTTTAAGTGCCCGAGGGGCACGCTTCTTGAAGCCCCTTAGATTCAAACATAAGTAAATAAATGAACTAAAGGAGTACAAAATTAAGTGAAATACATATTATGTTCCATTTTCATAGAAGAAACCTATACCAAACTTGAACAAGACAGGACAATCCTTTCTTCAGGCAGTGTTAATTCCCAGCAACTAACATATTTGGAACACAAAAGATGCACAACCCACTTTTAATAATAGAAAAAGGGCTCTACATATGGTTCTTAATATTAATATACATATTGGCCAACCCTTTCCTGATCAACAAAATCAACCCCAAACTCTAATACCACTTATCAAGGAGAATATAATCAAAGGATGACTTTAGAATATGCTTGAACACAAAGCATACAACACTGAACAGTAAGCATTCCCAGATCAAAATGAGGAGGGATGCAGAAAACCCTGGGAATTGATTTTTAAAAAACTGTGTTTCAGCTCTGGCTGGTGTAGCTCAGTGGATTGAGCGCGGGCTGCGAACCAGGCATCGCAGGTTCGATTCCCAGTCAGGGCACATGCCTTGGTTGCAGGCCATGTCCCCCAGCAACCGCACATTGATGTTTCTCTCTCTCCCTCTCCCTTCCCTCTCTAAAAATAAATAAATAAAATCTTAAAAAAAAAAAAAAAAACTGTGTTTCTTATGTTTATACCTTCCGTCACCTTCAAAGTACTCTCCATTTGATACAATACAGTATTTCCCCCCCCACTGCTCAAAACAGTTTTAGAACTTGTCAATTTTGCTACTTTTTAGTACTCATGTTGTTTTCTTTTGTTTGTTTCACCTGTTGCACATCAGCAAAACCTTTCCTTTTGATAACTTTTTTCATCTAGGGAAACAGCAAAAAAGAGTTGAGTGGGTAGGGGACTGGGTAAAGCAAGTCTGACAGAAGAAAATAAACCAGAGAAAAGAGGTAAGGAGCATTAGGGAAGGGGGCCGCAGGTTTGAATAAGATGGCCAAGGAGATATTGGAGTCAAGAGCTGAAGCGTGATGAAGGCAGCCTTATGTGTGAGAAAGGGGAAAAAAGAGTAAAAGTAAAATCAAACAGCCTCCCTGAGTTAGATACCCGTCTGATACAATTAAGAAAATAAGTGGCCAGTTCATACAGAATCAGCAAGTACTTGGGATTTCAATCCGAGTAAGATGGGAAGCCAATGGAGTTTGAGGATACTAGATTTTTGGGGAGTGAGGGGGTACCAGTATCAGGGAGCTACAAATTATAACCATTGAAGTGACAGTGAATGGTGGAGGGACCAGTGCAATGGGTCAAATGGTGAAAGGCAGAGCCAACAGGACATGCTTGCTTGCCAGTAACTGAACTAGGGAAGGCCACAAGAGAAATGGGAAGGTTAGGGTTGGAGATGGTACTAGGATTTGGTTTGGGGCCATGTAAAGTTTGAGATGTCCACTTAAACACCCAAGTATAGGCAGAAAAGAGGGATTGAGTCCTGAGACTCAACGTGAGGAACCAACAAAGTAGAAGGACAAGGAGCAGCTAGAGAGGAGGAAAAAATACAAGACTGAAACCTTTGAAAGTAAAAAAAAATAAAGCATTTCCAAATAAAACAAGAAACTGTCACTTGCCGCCAATTAAGAGAACTGGGAAATGACCAAAGGGTTTAGTACCAGGCAGGTCTTCAAACTTTGGGCTTCTGTAACAAAGCACTAAGAGCCTGAAAAACCTGCCCACCCGCAATAGCCCATACCCCCACTTTTCAAACATCCTATTTATTAGTGTGATCTTTAAAACAACACCCCTTTTCATTTGGCACAAACTTACCATTTTATATCTAAATATTTGTCTAACTTCCCATAAATCAACTAGGAAGGTAGGACTTTTTGGTTCAAACAGGAGGTGGGTAGGGAATGTGGTTACTCAGAAGCAACATTAATGCACCAAAAGGGCACAGGCTTTTGGACCCAGCAGTCACCTCAGAGACCCCAAATGAGACAAAAGGAACATGATGCCTCTTGGCTCACCCATGACCAACCCTTGGCTGGGAACAGCCAATCAGGTTCAATGTGGACAACATGGCACAGTTGAATCCCTTGAAAAATTAGTTGTCCTGGAGACTGCCAAGTCAAGCGTGAGAGATTTTGCTCCACAGATTGGTGCCTAAATAGATTATTTTCCCCGTAATATATGCGTATTCAAGATTTGGTCCCCATTATCAGCAGTAAGCATGATATGCAGAAAATGGGAAGAATTACTAATCTTAAGAAAAACCAAACCCCAGGAAAAAATATAGAACAATTCGTTTCCTGTCTAGAGGTTTCGCTTTTGATATTATAACTCCATCAACATTAATTAGTATGTATCTATATGTATCAGACAACTAAAATAATCCTATTTAAGTGTTCACACTCTGGAATGGACAAGGTTTTTTTAGTTACCTGTTTAACTTTCCTAGAGTCTAAATAGCGACATTAAAATGTTTGCTTCCCTCCCCCCCGCCCCCGGCATACACACTGTTCATTTCGCCTGCCCAGGTCTATTTAATTCAATTACCAGTGGAATGATTTTCCACTGGTAATTGAGTGGAATGAGTTTATCACCGTGTTTTCTCAATTGGCTCTCCCAGAAACCTGATTATTCAATCTCTGGTTTGTAGTCATCAACCCCCTACCTTTAAAACCTATAGACCGAAAATAGGGTCCACACAATACAGATAAGAATTTTTAAAGAAATGCTAATTTCTAGATCACCTAGCATTTCATCCTGGACAGACTCAGAGCGACACCCAGACGCGCTGAGTTCGGAAGGCTCCGACCAGCGTGGCTGGGCAAGGGTAGCAGGGTACTCACACTCCATGGATGCGCTTGTGGATGTTGATGGTGTACTCTCTGGTTACTACCTCGTTGATGGCAGAACGGCCCTTCTTCTTCTCGCCACCCTTCTTTGCGGGAGCCATCTAAACTCAGGCGACAAAGGGGCTCTGAACTGGGTGGGACCTGCACAAGCCAATTCCTTCCTCCCGGGCCCGGGCTCACGCAGCCGCCAACTCGGCGCCTCCTTTTGCAGAAGCCCGGCTGATGCCCGAAACCGTAATTTCCGGGAGAGTCAAGCCAGCCATTCCACAGCACAAGCATCCATGCCCCTCGAGAGCCCCATCCTGGAAACCCCTGCGACCCGGCACCCCTAAGCCATTCACCCTCCCAAGCTACAAAAGCCCTTAAGCCCAAGGCGGAATCCCGTTCTCTGGAACGTGGAGTCCCCGTCCAGCTCAGGAGAAATCCCGTTGTCCGGGTCAATGCAATCGCGGGCAAGGATGGACCCGGATTCCTGAGTCCGACACCCACAGCCCATACTCACTATGATGGGCCCAGGTTGAAAAGAGAGAACGCGACGAATTGTGGGAGAAGGAAAGCAGGGTTACAAGCACAACTTCCGGGTCGCCTGGCGGCGGGTGGAACGGGGTGGGGCGGGGCTATGATGTCAGCGGTGTGCGCCGCGAGTAAAGCAATCTGGCCCAACGCGACCTAGGACGGCCGCGTAGCTTGTCCCACTTTCCGAGTCCAGTTTTCTGTAGCTGAGTTTCCGTTTCCTCGTGAAAGAGCCGAGGAAGGGAACCACGCCTTCTCGCTCCTCGTCTGAGTCTTAAAACAATCAAAACCTAGGCTTCCGGTTGGATGGGAGCAGGGCTTAGGAGACAAGACGCTGTTTTGTTTTTCCTGTTCACTCATTAATTGGGGCCACGTTTATGGAACCTGTGCGGCCGGGTGCCGGCTGGCGGTCCTAGAGATGACAGATAGCTCTGTCCTGCAAGTGCGGACGGCGAGCAGGAGGACTCACGAGTGACGGTCGTTGTCGTTCTGGACTGCGAAGCTGTTGGATATTGTATCCAGCTTGATGTATGGGTGTGTACACCCGACCGTCTCGGGAGCCCCGTGGCAGGTCTGGCAAGCCTAGGGAGGTCAAGTAACCACATAGCATACCTGGTCAGGTCATTGCTTCCTGAGCCCGCCCCTCCCCTCGTTCTTATGCATTCAGGATAACATACTTTTGAAATGTCAAAGCAGTTTTCTTTTCCAGGTAACTTGGAAGCAGATTCACTGGCAACAGTCTGTCAACGCGGAAAGCCCCCTCATTGCTTTCATGTTGCCAATATACCATCTCAATTCCCGATGTCGGATGTTAACCGTCCTGCACTCACCAATGTAGAAGTACATGTTTCTCCATAATTGCTTTTTAATTCAACCCTAGACATTTAACTCGCTTTGCTTTCTCCCGTCTCCTTAAGCAATAGATGGCATGTAACCTTCCTTATACTTTCTCTTGATTCTAACAGAACCACGTGGCCAGGGCCTGAATTCTCTTATCTTGCAGAAGCATGCCATTTAGTGACTTCTTAAGATAGGGAAGATGGGAGCTAAAGTTTTTGCACCCTCACATATCTGAAGATACTTAACACCCCCCCAATTTATTAATGCTTTGGCTTCTATGGAATTCTAGGTTGAAAATAATTTCTCGCCAGCACTTTGAAGGCACTCTCCATTGCTCTCCTCTCCTTCCCTCCTCCCCTCATCTTGCCTATTTTCCTCTTTCTCAGGATAAGGCACCTGAAACCTGTCTGAGGCCTTTCTTTTTTTTTAAAGATTTTATTTGTTTTTAGAGATAGGGGAAGTGAGAGAGAAAGAGAGGGAGAGAAACATCAATGTGCAAAAAATACATCCATCAGTTGCCTCCCACACACCCCCTGCAGGGGACCTGGTTTGCAACCCATGCATGTGCCCTGACTGGGAATCAAACCAGTGGCCTTTCAGTTCACAGGCTGGCACCGAATCCAGCCAGGTTGTGCCTGAGGCCTTTCATATCATAATGGCCCTTTGGGATCACTTGTATGACCCTGACTCCTTATATCCCCACCTGCAGATACGATCCTCCCCTTTCTAACTAGTTCCCAGCATGTAGAGGGGAACTAAACACCTAGAGGTGCCTCATGTGCACCATCCATCAGGGCAATGAAGTGTCAATAAGAAATTGGTGCCAGCTGCCTCAAGTTTTCAGATAACTGATAGAATGAATAGATCCTACTTCTCGTCAAAGCAAATAGACCCCTCCAGTGGAAATATATAATATGGCCCTCTCAGATGTCAACTCTGCTGCTGTAAGTAAAGGCTGAACAGACATATAATAAAAACTGATCTGAAGTACGGAAAATCGTTAGCCTACAGGCTCTTCCACCATGTCCTTCCTTCCCAAGTCTCAGTAGTCAGGTCAGTCGCTGATGGCCTCCAGAGACCAAAAACACTTTGTGTGCTTTGGAACTCTTTTTGCTGTGCGTATGAGCTGGAGCTTACGAGGCATGGCAGGGGGGTAACAATGAAGGGGCTGTGATCCAGCTGAAATGAGGGCCTGGGTTAGGGGGTGAGTAGTGGGGACCGAGAGGAGAGGACTGGCACAAGAAGTATTTTGAAATTAAAATGGACAGTTTATAACTGACTTTATATGAAACATCAATTTCGGTGAGAATCTTAGTGGTTGATGAAATCACGTTAGAAAGATATAGTAAAATACCATATAAAATATATTGAAGAAATCAATGTGATTTCACAACCTTAAAGAAATATGTGTTTACTTTTATCACCACAAAATGGCTCAATAGTAGCAAGAGAAGCAGCGTTCTTACCCAACACTATTATTCTCACTCTAGTCACCCAGATTTTAATCTCTAACACTTTTTTGTTTTTAACTAAAAGGAATCAGGTCTCTTTGGGGTTAATTCCATGCTTTGTAGCAGAAAAAAAAAATAAGGCTAGACCTTGATCTACTTGTTTCCTGAAAGAAATCCAGAATCTGATTTCTGATAGGTAGTGTTAAAAAGATAAAGAGACCAATGAAGGGAGTTTCCCAAATTGCACTGATTTGAGCATGAAATAAAATCATAACAACAACAATGGCTAATTAGAAAAGCTGAGGCCAATCTGAGGAGAATCAGACTAGGAGACCACGGATATCGCAACATTTATGAAAATAGGGCATCAAAAGTTATCCAGATATTGAATGAACTGACGGTGGGAGGCCAGAGGGGACCCAGCTGGACGCGGAGGTCGTCCGAGAGAGCCGAGCGGACTCTGTCCCCAGTCAGGGGTTGAAAACTTCAGAAACGCAGGAGC